>PVKA01018338.1:0-44067 GCA_004027165.1 Ctenomys sociabilis
TGTTTTCATGTTTTGGTATTGTACAAGGTGCATACATGATATTATATTTACAGATATTATTTTAGCAGATGTCTCTTATCAGTAAATTAAGAGTATAGCTGCTTACTTATCTTATTTTTTATACATGAATTATATCAAAATTTCAATAATTATTTTCCTAGTTGATGACCGTAGTACTAGAAGCCGACATAATATCCTGTCCAACCACCATTAGTGCAGATCTTGCCTCTCATATGTATATCCTTTTTTAGCCACTTGAGAGTAAATTTGAGGCATGAGGCACCTCTCCTTTTAAATATTTCACCATATATTTTGTAAAAAAGAAAATTGTCTTACATAAGTATAATTATAAAAATCAGGAAATTAGAATAACTTGGGAAAGGAAAAAAAGAAAGTGTGTGTGTGTGTGTGTGTGTGTGTGTACACAAGGCAACTAAGATAATTGTACTATTAAGAACAGTGTTTATATTGTTTGATCAATATACATCTGATAAAATGCAATTACCTTGAAGATAACGATGTGCAATATAATAACCATTGTAATTCACACTCATTTTAAAATTTTATATTGCTTTCATTTTTTATTCTCATTAAAATAAAAATAACAGGAAATTAGTATTGATCCAGTATACTATCTGATCTGCAGATCTTTTTCAAGTTTTACACAAATGCTCAGTACATTAATAGAAAAATTAATAGAACAAAATGCATACTTGTAACCCCAGCACTCAGGAAGCTGAGGCAGGAGGAAGTTAGTTCAAGACCAGCCTGGGCTACAAAGTGAGCTCAAGGCCAGCCTGAACTTCATAGCCAGAACCTGTCTCAAAACAACAAAAAAAATAGATGAAAAAATATATAGAGGAGCCAGCAGGTATATAGCTCCGCGTACAAGTACCTGCCTGGCAAGCACAAGGTCCTGAGTTTGATTTGTGGTACAAAGAAAACCTGTATGAACTAGAGTAGATTGTGTGTTGTATATGACATTGAAATTTTTGAAGTATATAATTCAGTTATTTTGTATTTGAGTTTGTCTTATGTTCTGTTCCTTAATGATTAGATTCAGGTTATATGGATCTTGTCAAGATACCAGTCCTTCACATCTTTTAGAACTTTATTTTGAGATAATTGTGTGTTGCTTGCATTTATAGGAAATGATACAGAGAGACGTATAGCCTATGCCCATTTTCCCCACTGGTTATGTCTTACTTAACTGTAAGAAGGTTCACAGCCCAGAAATTGACATAGATAACTATCTTACTGAATCCACTGGCATCTTCAGATTTCTCATTAGTTTGTACCCATTTGTGTGTAGGTTTAGCTGTGTGGGGGCCATATTCTGTGCATTTTTATCCCATGTGTAGATTCATGTGACCCCCCCTCAAAAGTCCACTATAGACAATAATTTCATCACAAGGATCCTGGTGCTTAGCTTCAGCAATAGCTATGTCCCACTTACCTACTTTCACTCTTCCTAATCTATTCCCCGTCTCTTCAGTTTTGTCCTCTTAAGAGTTCAATATAGGAGTTGGGAAGATAGCTCAGTGGCATGAGCACTGCCTGGTAAGCACAAGGTCCAGAGTTTGGTCCTTGGCACCAAAAACAACAGACCTTGAGGTCCTTGCCCATTGTTGTATCAGTAGTTCATTTTTTATTGCTGAGTATTCCATGGTGTGGATATATATGTTACAGTTTAACCATTCATTGGAGGATATCAGACTTATTTTTCATGTAGGATAGTTATATATTAGGCAGCTGTAAACATTGCATTTTTATTTCCTTCAGATAAATGTGAAGTTCCTGAGTATAAATAAATGTCAAGAGTGCAATTTTGAGGTTGTCCATAGCATATATGTAGTTATATAAGAAATTGAAGTTCTCTTTTTCTAAAATGGCTGCACCATCTTACACTCCTAGACGCATGTGACTGATCCAGTCAGTTCCTATGTGTCCTTAACAGTCTGGTGGTATCACCATGTTTTACTTCACCAACTATGCTAGATACATGGTAACATTATTTTGTAGCTTAATTCTCATTTCTGCAGTGAACACTGATTTTGAACATCTTTTCATGTGCTTGTCATCTGAATATTGTGTTTAGTAAAACGTCCATATATGTCTGTTGCCTATTTTGTACCTGGACTCCTTTTCACCATGGAGTTTTGAGAGTTCTGTATATATTCTGTATAGATACAAATCCTTTTTGGGATACATGGGTTTGCAAATATTTTCTTATAGTCTATCTTTTCAGCATCTTAATGGGGAGCAAAAAGGTTTAATTTATAGTTTTCTTTCTTTCTTTTTTTTTTTTTTTTTGGCCAGTTCAGCCCACCCTGAGGGCAAAGCTGGCACAGCATGTGGTACCGACGATTGAACCATGGTCCCCTGTGCCTGTCTAAGCAGACACTTTAGATCCTTGGTACAAAAAAAACCAGACCTTGGGTCCTTCTATATTAGTGTATCAGTAGTTTATTTTTCATTGCTGAGTATTCCATGGTGTGCTATCTCGCTGGAGTTTTCTTTTTATCATGTTTTTGGTGTCAACAAAACATAAAATTCTAATTAACCCTACATAACTCACAGATTTTTTCCCCCTTTTTTCTTTTTTTTTTTTCTTTAGTGGAATTGAGGTTTGAATTCAGGCCCGGGGGTTTGTCAGGGAATGTTTTTTTCCCCTGGGCTATCTCCCTGGCCCTACCCCCTTTTTTTTTTTTTTTTTTTTTTTTTTTTTTTTTTTTTTGTCTTTTTGAGACAGGGTCTCACTATGCAGTTCAGGCTGGCCTTAAGCTCACTTTGTAGCTCAGGCTGGTCTCGAACTCATACCAATCCTCCTGCCTCAGCCTCCCGAGTGCTGGGATTACAGGCGTGCGCCACCACGCCCGGCAACCCCCTTTTTATTTTCTAGAAATTTTATTGTTTTATACTTTAGATCTCCAGCGCATTTAGTTGAAACCTTTCCTCTTTTATATTATGGGTGTTTAAGGCCAGCCAAATTGCTCAGTGGATTGAAGCGCCCTCAAGGAGGTTCAGGGGCTGCAGGTTCAATCCCTGGGCCTGCCATGCCATCCCTGCCCCCAGAGTGCGCTGAGACAACAATTGAGACTGGGCGTGGTGGCATGCGCCTATAATCCCAGCTCTTGGGAGGCTATAAACAGGCAGATCACTGGGACTCAGATCTAATAGTAAGATCCTAAACACCCTGTAGACTGCTCCCTAAAAATGTATTATGAGTGTTTAGTGCTATAAATTATCAACACTTCTTCAGCTGTATACCAAATTTTTTAACATGTATTTTCATTTACCTCTTGGCATTTTTTCTTTAGAAATTTTCTTTCTGACCCAAGAGTTAGTGTACTTAACTTTTCTCTTGCTTAGGGATTTTGCTGTTATCTCATTCTTAATTTCTAGTTTGAATCAATTGTCAGAGAAATACTTTGATGTGTGTGTGTGTGTGTGTGTGTGTGTGTGTGTGTGTGTGTGTGTGGTACTGGAGATTGAACTCAGGGCCTTGTGCGTGCTCGGCAAGCATTCTACCACTGAGGTATATCCCCAGCTCTCAATTTTTATCAATTTCTTGAGATTTGTTTGGTGATCTAGGACAGTGGTGACAAACCTTTTTTTTGTGGCCAGCTCAGCTTACCCTGGGGTCAGGGCTGACGCAGCATGTGGTGCCAGGGACTGAACCATGTCCCCATGTGCTTGCCTAAGCAGGCACTTTAGACTGCTGAGATATGTAGCCCACCCCATTGTGTATTCTTTTAAGATAACAGATGTTAATGTAGAGTTGCTTAATTGCAGTATTGGCACTTCAGTAATGCGTGAGTTTTGGGTTGCAGTTAGCACTTGGTCTCTAAAAGGGTCCCCATCACTGGCCTTGGCTGTGGTCTAGCTTGGTAACTGTCTCATAGGTGCTTGAAAAACACTATGCTGTTGTTGAATGGAGCTAGAGCTGTGCCCTGAGCCTGCCCTCCAAGGAGCTAGATGGAGGCTCATCTTCTGTCAGCAGTATGGAACCAGGGTGAGGGAAGAATAGTGAAACCCTTTGGGGATCTCAGAAAAAAAATCACCATATAAAACACTTAAAATAACCAGGAGGGCTGACCAAATAGCTCAACAGATTAAAGCAGATTAAAGCATCTGCTTAGACAGGGGCCATGCAGGCCCCCCCACCCCTGGGGCAAACTGAGACAGTGATTGAGACTGAGCATAGTAGTATGGGCCTGTAATCCCAGCACTTGGGAGGCTGTAAACAGGAGGATCACTATGAATCCCATCTATGCAGTGAGATCCTGTACACTCTGTTATTATTAATAACCAGGAACCACTCTGAAATGTTTTATTTTTTTTATTAAAACAGCAACAGCAAGCCTATAGAAATGTGCTCACTGTAGAGTATTCAGGGACCTTAGAAGAAACCTCCTGGTTGTCCCAGGAGCCTGCTGTTCAGAGATAGTGCTTTAATGAGCACGCAGTACGGGGCCTGTGTGATGAAGGAGTAGGCGGAATTGCCATTGGGTGCAGGCCACAAACAGGGGTACTTGTTTCCTGGCATTCATTTTGAGGTTCCTTCCAAAGCATCCTATCCAGACAATGGAGAGTGGAAAGTGATGTTCTGACCTTTTTTCTTCCTTTGCTCTTTCCTAAGATTGAGTAATGCTTGATAAAAATTTTATGTGGCTTAAAAAGCCTAGCTTATTAAAGTTTAATAAGAAGGTGGCAGCAACTTGACTGGCTGAAGTCTTTGGCTATTTTAAAACGAGAAGGCAGAACTATTAGCAAAAATAAAACAGGTTTAGAGAGACTTGTTTTGCAATTCTTTTTACAGTGTGCTGTTAGGGAAATCTATACATTGTAAGTCCCTTTTGTATCTTCCAATTTACACTTGAGACCATTTTACATATGACATGAAAGTCCAACACTACTTTGGCTTTTAGTTTATTGATGAATGTCTTCACATGAAACTTACTGTACATCTAAATATTATATTTAGAGGCTAGGGAGATGGCTCAGTGGAATAAGCGCTTCCCTGTCAAGGGCCTAAGTTCAGTCCCCAGTTCCACCAAAAATAAATAAATAAATAAAATAAGTATTATATTTGGACACAAATTACATGACAGAAGGTAAACATAAATATTACCTTCATATTAATCATTGGTAATTATTTCACACAAAATGGTACATACTTGGTACTTTTGCATTGAAAGGATATCAAGTGACTCTCTGAGTAACGTAAATTTTTTTACAAGTCTTTGGTAAATATTGCACCACCAGTGCAGAAGCCCGTATACTGGGGACAGAGCCCAGAACTCATGTGCTCCAGCCAAGCACTCTACCACCAAGTTACGTCTCGAGCCCTTCATGTTTTCTAATTTGAGACCAGAACCGAGGCTATCCTCAAAATCACAGTCCTCTGGCTTCAGCCTCCTCAGCAGCTAGAATTACAGGCATGTGCCACCATACCTGGCCAATACTTCATCATTAGCAAGAGGAAGCAAGACCCTATAAGTCATCAAATTTGGCTGCTAAAGTAGAACAAAATCTCATTTCCTACTAAAGAAAAGAATAAGTATAAGAAAAGTCCTCAGTTTAGAATTCTCTAATGAAAATTCCCTGAGGAAATGCATACAATTTCTAACATATTAAAAATATGTAGGGCCAGGGAGATAGATCTTGCTCAGTGATCTAAGTGCCTGCCTGGCAAGTGCAAGGACCCAGGTTCAATCCCCAGTACTGTATGCCATGCCAGTACTATATGCCATGCCGGCCCCATTCTGAGCCCACTGAGCCAATCACCAAAGCCAGGCATGGTGGCACACACCAATAATCCTAGTGCTGGGGAGGCCAAAACAGAAGGATCACTATGAGTCCAAGCTGCGTAGCAAGACCCTGTACCAAATACATAAATAAATTTAGTTAGTTAGTTAGTTACTTTTATATATTTAGTACAGGATCTCACTACACAGATTGGACTCGTAGTGGTCCTCCTGTTTTCAGCCTCCTAAGCACTGGGCTTACAGGCACACACCACCACACCCAGTCTCAATCACAGTCTCAGTGTGCACCAGAGGCGGGACTGGCGTGGGATGCCAGGATCAAACCCCAGTCCCTGTGTCTGCTTAACCAGGTACTTTAATCCACTGAGTTATCTGGCCAGCCCTCAAATACATAAATTTAAAAATCTGTAAGAGCTTCTTGGCTTAACATATAGAGTTCACCAAACACTTAAGGAAAAGAAATACTTGCATAAATATTTTAACACTAAATTTACTGAGACATCATTAGATTAATACAAGTTATCTTTGGCCTCTACAGTAACAAGAGGTGCTCAAAGTGCTGGCCATGGACTTTCAGCAATTCATTAGTGTAGCAAGTGGATGCTTGGGTAATCTTGGTCATCAGATTGCTGCACATGCATTTTTAACTTCTTCTCTAAGGGTTAGCAATATAGTGTGTTTTCAGTGATATACAACATCCTCTAGAGTCTCCCATATGAGGGTAAAGCCATCTGTTGAAAAAATATACTATTTTTCTTTTCCTGAAGTGTATATAAATTCTTTCATATATATATATATATATATATATATATATGAAAATTCCATATATATATGGAATTCATAGACTTTATAAATGTCTCAAGGCTACTGAAATGACATTAATTACCCGTTTTCATGTTAGAAAGTCAGTATATACTAACTGGAGCATGTACTTGCCTGTCAGTTTAGAAGTCCATAGAATGTCCCTGTGTCAGAGCAGATACTTTGCATTTAATCTCAAAAATATGATGGATTCCAAACTTTTCCTTCTAAACTGGGGATAGGGACTGGAGAGATAGCTCAGTGATCTAAAGTGCCTGCCTGGAAAACACAAGGACCTGGGTTTGATCCCTGGTGCCACATGCCATGCCAGCCTTAGAACCCCTGGCACACCCTGCCAGCCCCAAAACCAGGCATGGTGGTGCATGCCTATAATCCCAGTGCTGGGGATGCTAAGACAGGAGGATCACTATGAGTCCAAATTGTTTCTAGGCCTTCTGTCTAAGATCAAGTATACTATGAGTCCGAGCTGTGTAGTAAAACCCTGTACCAAATAAATAAGTAAATAAATAATTTAAAGATTTAAAAATTAGGGGCCAGGGAGATGGCTCAGTAGAATAAGCGCTTCCTTGGCAAGCACAAGGGCCTGAGTTCAATCCCCAGTTCCACTAAAAAAAAAAAAAATGTAAATACAAAATAAACAGGATGGGTAGAAGTTTTGGATATACCATCAAGATGTTTCCTCCAGGAGCCAGGGAGATGGCTCAGTGAAATAAGCACTTCCCTGGCAAGTGCAAGGGCCTGAGTTCAATCCCCAGTTCCACCAAAAAAAAAAAAAAAAAAAAAAAAAAAAAGATATTTTCTCCAGGAAGAAATGATATAATCGGAAAAGCAGATTTCTGTTGCCATTGTTGGATGAGAACAAGAATGAATTTTATTATATTTAGTAGGGTTTATCAATTCCAGAAGAACAGGAAAAGAAGGTTTTTGTGCTAAGTTATTGTTTACCAGGTTTTTTAGACACTGCAAATATTGTCTTTTTCATGTTCTGCTATTATGATCAATTTATATAAATTAATAACTTTACATATACAGAAACTTTATCTTCTAAATGTTATATAGCAAGTGCTTAAGGCTTAATTTTACAGCAGGATATACTGTTAAGTAAGAGTATTTTGAAAACATTCATTTGTAAATCCTTAGCGCATGGCACCTCACACTGACAGAGTGAGCTCACATCCTACTGGGAAGGCAGACAGGCTAATGAAGATGCTGCATGGTAGAAAACTTACTCCTTTGGGGCAGGATGACGCTTCTCTCCATGAATCAGGGCCACTTCACAGAGGAGGTAGTGACATTTGAGTTTGATTTCAAAGGGTGAATACAACTTCTTTGGGCAGAGAGATCAGAGGAAAAGTCAGGCAGAGATCATTTTCCACAAAGCCATGGAGAAATGAGTAAGAGAATTGAAAGGTGAAGCTTAGGGAATAGTGGAAGAGGGGAGGGACTGTGCAGGACAGTATTAGATGAGTAAATTAAAAGTAAAATATGGATCTGCCTTGGATCTGCTTCTGAGGAATTCAGACCTTATTCTCTAAGCAGTCCTCGCTTGAATCTTACTCTTAAGAAATTTAGGCTTTATTTTCTAAGTTGCACTAGAATATGAAGAGCCTGTATCATATTCTGAGAAGTTTAGACTTACTGTGTAAGCAATCGGGTCAGTCCAAGATTTTCTGACAGTGGAGCCGTGTGAGACTTTTTCTTAATAGAAATGGCTTGAGGGGAGGAGCCACTGAAGGCCAATACATGGAAGAGCAGAGAGAAGTGGGGTTCTCTGAAGCTGGCAGAGAGCTATGAACACAAGCAGGTGGTGCATGGGAGACAGAGACACATCTTTTGAAATAAAAAGGAAAAATAGCAACAGTGATGAGAGTGATCCAGGCTACACTTATATTCACAACACCTGGGTTTCACCAGTGTTTGAGAGAGAAAAATCCTATTGTATGCTGATACAGACCTAGTTCTGTGTCTATGGGAGAGTGCTGAATACCAACCTGAGTTTCATCAGTGACCAGTCCTCAACAGACAGTATCATCTGGCTTTGACCAATTATACCTATTAAGTAACGTGAGTTGTGTTTTCTACCAATTTAAAACATTTTTGATACTGCATTCAAATATGGAATAGAGTTCAATTAGGTATATTGGGCAGTGAAATAAGATACAATTTGGCCCCTGGCCATGAGGCCCTTGAGATTTTATAATGTAGAATGTCTTTCAAACACTGTACACTAGGAAAAAAAACTGGGCTACATAGCCAGGACTGAGGAGCTAGTCCCAACACTTTTTAACGATAGATAGATACCTCTGTTCTCTGTGGAGCTTATTGTTTCTTCCTCGTAAAATGATGCATTCCTATGGTTTTGTCATTTCTAACATTCGCTGTGTGACAGAGTGAAAACTTGCGTTTTATTATCTGCTGAATGAGGCACAAGTTAAATACAGAGATGCAGAGCAGAGGAGAGTGCTGAGGATGCAGCTCAGTGGTAGGCCACTTATTTAGCACACAAAGTCCCTGCATTTGATCCTCAGGGAAAGAGGGAGAAGGAAGAAAAAGAGGGAAAAGGAAAAGGAGAAAAGAGAGAGGAGTAAGTGGCTAGAGCATAATAGGAAAATGCTTTGGAAACAAGAGTTGTAGCTTATTCTTGTTTAGAGATTTTATTGGAGAGGATATCAAAAAAAAATTGGTTTCTCTTAACCGTTACACAGTACATCTGCTACCAGTTATGTGGTTTTTTTTTTTTTGTTTGTTTGTTTTTTTTTTTTTCTTTTTGAGACAGGGTCTCACTATGCAGTTCAGGCTAGCCTTAAGCTCACTTTGTAGCTCAGGCTGGTCTCGAACTCACAACAATCCTCCTGCCTCAGCCTCCCGAATGCTGGGATTACAGGCATGCGCCACCATGCCCGGCTAGTTATGTGGTTTTTACACCAGGCAAACAGGCTTCCTGCCCAATGCCAGCAGTGTGCAATGATTTGGCTCAATTCTAACACTGGGTATCTGCAGAAGTCATGAGATCTCACAAGGTGAAGGCCCCACCGCTCTGTCTCACAGACAGGCTCCACCATAGTGCCAGTTGCAAACACCAGACTGGCTAACCTGTGCTTCTGACTGGCTAGCTATAGACTGAGGTTCCCCTGAATCCCTGTTGGCGATTGATTAATTTACCAGAGCAGCTCAAAGAACTCAGAGAAGCATTTACTTACATCTAATAGTTTAGTATAAAGGATATTAAAAGGATACAAGTAAAGAAATATGCATGTGGGAATTGGCATAGAGCTTGCATTCCCTCCTCTACCTTCCACATGTTGTGCTGCTTGGAAGCTCTCCAACATAGTCCTTTTGTGGCTTTAGGGTAGCTTTGTTATGTAGGCATGGCTGATTGAATCACTGGTCATTGGTGATCATCCTAACCTTCACCTCTCTCTCTTCCCCACAGTTTGAAGGATAGTGTTCAAAAGTCCTGCCTTTTCCCCCAAGCATGCTTTGGTCTTAACTGTGCCCCCCCCCCAAGCTACCTAGGGTTACCAACTGGCTGTCAGCTTGTGAACATGCAAAAGACACTTGGTACTTTGGAATTTCCAAGGATTTTAAGAATTGAATGCTGATTTGTCTATTGGTGCATACCTCTAATCCTAGCACTTGGGAGGCTGAGGCAAGAGAATTGTAGCAGGTAGTAGGCCAACCTGGGCAACACAGTGAGTTCAAGGGCCTGAACTGTAGCCATTGGACTATATATAAACAAACAAACAAGAAGAGCTGAATGCCACCAGAAAACAGACCAAATATATATTTCTCAAATTCACATTCTCGAACTTTAGTATACTGAAGAATGAGGTGGAAACACTTCCTTTTGTGGCGAAGACTTTTTGTAATTGCAAATTCCCAAAGCACAGATATATGTGTGTACTCTTGTGCTGTCTGATTCAGCAGATCTATATAAGTAGGTATTTCCCTGCATCAGTCTTTTCTGTAAAATAACAAAAATATAGTTGATGTCATACAGTAATTGTGAAGAGTACATGGTAAAAGGCTCACAACAGTACCTAGTAGTATACATGGAAGCTAAATAAATATTAGTTACTACAGATGTTATTTTGTGTCATCATCATCATTACCACCAAACACCAAAGGAAGGTATAATGTGTTTATCCCATTGAAAAACAGTGGGCTGGGGAGATAGCTCAGTGGAATAAGCGCTTCCCTGGCAAGTGCAAGGGCCTGAGTTCAATCCCCGGTTCTGAAAAAAAAAAAAAAAAAAAAAAACAATGACCCCCACTGATGGTGAGGTGTTTAGGTGAAGGAAAGAGACTTTAAGTAAAAGTGCTTTTCATGAAGGAAAACTATGCTTTTATCTCAGTTATTGGAGTCAGTGGGATACAAACAGTATTAGAACCAAGCAGGGAAGTATCTTTTAGACAAATTTAAATAAAAGACAAAAAAATTCACATGTATGTGTATAACTATCAAAGAGTGATGAGAAATGTCAAAAAGATTTAAAACTCATCCAGAGGAAGAGGGTAATACTAAATCCAAGTTCAAAAGAAAGTACTACATGAAGATATTGTGCATTAACATCAGGAATAGAGAAAAGGTGTTTTATTTTTTCTGGAGGAACTGAAGTAGGCAGTTAGACCAAAGAAAGCACTTAGAAGAGGTGACGTGATTATCCAAAACCCAAAGAATCAATGGGACAACCTAAAAAGAATGGTAAAGGTGCAGGATATAAAATTAATATGGAGAAATAATCGAATAGAAAATAAAATGAAAGGGAAGGCACCGTTTGCAACAGAATAGATGGATAGACTGGTAAATCTAAGAATGTAAGAACTGTTGAAGTTTGATTTGATCATAACAAAAATACATTCAGATACTTTTCTGAATATAGACAAAATGTGAAATTCATATGGAAGAGTAAGCTCTAAGAATAGCTGGAAAAACACTGAGAAGGGGAAGCAATGATTGCTGGCTAGCCACATCAAGTTTTATAATGCACAGTAGCCACACCAAGTTTTATAATATACAGTAAAACTTATTTAAAACCATGTTAAAAGTTAAACCAGCCTGTCTACACAGACCAATAGAATAAAATGTAAAATCTCCAGATAGACCTAGCTACCTATGGAAATTTAGTTCAGTATATAATAAAAAACACCCTCCCAATCAGTGGCAAAGGTGGCCAGTGTAGTAACAGGGAACAGCTGAGCCAAGTATGATCATACCTGCCCAAAGATCCAGCTACTTGAGTGGCTGAGGTTAGAGAATCACAAGGCCAATAGCTTGACTTCTCAGGTTCAAGACTATCCTTGGCAACACAGTGAGGCCCCATCTCAAAACAAAGGAAAAAGGGGAGAAACCACTGCAGAAACGCAAAAACTGGCTTTCAGATACCACACGATGTACACCAGGATAAATTATAAATATACAAGGGTATATTTATGAGCAGTAAACATGAAAACATTAGAAGAAAGCCTAACCCAAAATTCCCTTTATAATGGGGAATTTGAGCTACAGGTATGTAATGGCGCATGCCTATGTGATCCTAGCACTTGGGAGACTGAGGCAGGAGACCAGCCACGAATTCATAATAAGCCAGAGCTACATAGTGAGTTCAAGGCCAGTCTGAACCTCATAGTAAGGCTTTGTCCCAAAAAAAAAAGAATTTGAAACCTTAAATATGGCTCAAAATTCAGTAAAATTTTAAAAATTGATAAATTTGATTGTATTAAATATTTTAAGGAAAAATCAAAAGATAAATGAGCAACAAACTAGGCAATGGTGACATATTTACAAAGGACTTAAGTCCTTCATGTGTGAACCAAGGACTAACATTCCTGATGTGTATGGATTGAAAACCTGGTGTTAAAAAATGGCTGAAAACAACAAATAAAGGTCACCAAAACAAAAACAATGGTGTTTACGATATTTAAAGATTTCAACCTCACAACTAAGTTAAATCTGACTTAAAACCATGTCAAAACATTTTTTATTGATCATTTTGACAAAAGAAATACTCTAAAGTTGTCACCATGCTCTGGGTGAGGCTGTGGGACCTGGTTCCTATGCTGCTGAGGGGCTCTTACAGTACAGAGACAGGAGCTTGTCCTCTGAGCAATGGCTGTGTATGTGATATACCCTTGCTGTCGGAGTTCATCCTAATGACAAGCTCAACAGCTTCACAACAATTAAAAATGGCAGATGTAAGACTTCATTGTGATGTATTTTAATAACAAAAGCCTTTGCACAGAGGTCTGGCTGAATAAACCAGTGCTCTCTACAGTGAAGTCCTGAGTGCATTAGAACAATTTTTAGTTGTAAAAAGGGGCATTCTGAAGGTCTCTACGGGCTCCTGTGCAGTGAACTCTAGGGCCTGTGGGGAAGGAAGAAGCATGGTGCAGAGCTGTTTGAGTGTAGCTAGTGCCACAAGGAGGGGACCTGAAAGTGCACTCATAGAGTTGATGCGCAGTAGCCTACTCAGAGCAGCTCAGGAGCCCTAGAAAAGTGGCTTGTTCTAGCCTATGTATAAAGTGAACCTTATGCCTAGAGTACATGTAAAGAAAGCTATTAGATAATATTCGTCTTACAGGAGCTATCCCTACCCAGAGATGAGATAGAGCATCCAAGAAATAAAAACTCCCAAATGATTAAAACTGAGGATAGTAGAGAACCAGCCTCTGAAAAATCACAGTTTAAAAGATGGTTTATTAAGGCAGGCCAGATATCTCAGGGGATTAAAGTGCCACTTAGGCAGACACAGGGACTGGGGTTTGATCCCAGCATGCCATGCCATTCCCATTCCTGGGGCATGCCAAGATGGCAGTTGAGACATGGTGGTGCGCACCTGTAATCCCAACACTTGGGAGGCTGAAAATAGAATCACTACAAGTACAGTCTGTGTTGTAAGACCCTGTAGATCCTGTACTAAACACATTTTTTTAAATGGTTTATTTTCTGGGTTATTTTTTCTCCATACAAACTGTTACATAGTAATTAGCTAGTTGATGAGAGGATCGTTTTGAACTAGAAGTCCAGGTAACAAATGAATTAATAAAATTAGAAGATTACCATTTTTGTAACTATTAATGAAATGATGGATTTTGTTAGAGATATTGATGGTTGCCAAAGTCAGACACAAGATTGATGGGAGATTTATGCTTAATACCAGTAACTTATTAGTATAGTTGGTCAGTAATATTCTAACCAATGCAAATGAACCTGAATCTGCCAGCCATTGTAAAAGAAATGGAAACAAGTGAGATGACACTAATCAAGAGGATTGCCATCAAGAGAAAACTACTAGCCAAATTTAAAATATGTAACATTCTAAGGGCCAGCCGGATAGCTCAGCTGGCTAAAGTGCCTGCTTAGGCAGACACAGCAACCGGGGTTAGATCCCTGGCATGCAGTGCCAGCCTCACCCCCAAGGCATTCTGCACCTGTGACTGAGATGGTGTAGTGGCATGCACCTGTAATCCCAGCACTTGGGAGGCTGAAAACAAGAGTATCCCTACAAGTCCAGTCTGTAGTGAGACCCTGTAGACCCTGTACTAAAATACATACAAAATAAAATGTGGAACATTCTGGAGGACGAATAGATTTTTCTTCCAAAATGATGTTTAAATTAAAACTATGATCAAGAACTGTTTAAGCCCAAGATGAAATAATGGGCTTACTTTACCTTTCGTACATGGAATAGTCAAAAAGAGAAAGACAAAGTAGAAAAATAGTTTCAAGACACTAGACATCAGGTAGCAAAGGCCAGAGATCCCTAGGAATTGGAAAAAACGGAGCCAGCTCTTGAATTGTTAGGCTGCGGTGTCCTGAGGAAATTCTCAGACCTCCATACAAATGAGCCACAGCAGAGCACTAAGGAGAACAGTGCCCAGGTGAAACCAGAGCAAAGGGCATGCCTGCATTAACATTTTCACCAGGGTACAGATAGCTGGTGTAAGAGAACTCCCTAGGCTGGGATGGGCAGTGCCCACGGTCATCAGGGCAGAGGAGAGGGGCTGCAGAGTGTTGAAAGAGGAGCTCTGTTTGTTCTTCTGCACCTGCTCTCCCTGTATACCACACTGTTTTAGGGGCTGAAGGATCATTCACTCCTCTCACACCTATGTGCATTCCCTCTATCTTCCAAGTGTGTTATACACTGTGATCAATCAGAAAAAAATGTCAAAAGCAGTTCCCTTTCCAATAACATCAGAAGAAAACACTTAGAAGTAAACTTAACCAAGGAGGTGAAAGTCTCACACCCTAAAAACTAAAATGTTTCTGAGAGAAACTGAAAATGATGCAAATACAAGTTGATTATCCCTTATCTGAAGTGGTCAGGAACAAAATGTTCCAGATTTTAGATGTTTTTTGTTGTGTTTTTTGTTTTTTAATTTTGGAAGGGCCAGCAAAATAGTTCAGTGAACTAAACACTTGCTTAGGCAAGTACACGGGCCAGGGTTCTATCCCTGGCATCACATGCCAAGCCAGCCCTGCTCCCTGGGCCTCTTGAGCCTGAAATGAAGTCTGGGCGTGGTGGTGCACGCCTGTAACCCCAGCACAAGGGAGGCTGAGAGCAGGAGGATCATTATGAGTCTGAGCTGCGTAGTGAGAGCCTGCACACAAAAAAGCAAAAAATAAAATTTTGGAATACTTACACCATAGATTTTATAGGTTGAGCATCCCTATTCCAAAATCCAAAATACTCCTGAAGTGCTTCAAATGCCTGATTTCAAGCATTGGAAGTTTTAAGAGTAAGGACTCCCAGCATGTAAAGGAGATGTTCGGCCGAATGTTGTGGTGTGCTTTCCCTCAGCTACTTGCAGAATCCTGTTCCTAACCCTGTGCCCTTCTGTACCAAATTCCTTCCTCCCCGTTGTCAGAATGTTGGCTCCTGCATAACTTCTGGAAAAACTTGGTAACATCCCTCCTCTGTCTGCCTCCCCTGCTGTCCTTTTCCTGCCACCCTGCCCAGGGTGCACTTTCTTCTAAGTTAAATTAAAATACGTTTACTGGTCTTACCCCAGTTCAGAAAACTTCTTTACTGTTGTTTCACCTCTGGATTGTGGCATAGCAATGTCTGGCAAAATGTCTGTGTTCTGTTTTACTTTTGTTTTTGAGACAGGGTCTCACTATGCAGTTCAGGCTGGCCTTGAGCTCACTTTGTAGCCCAGGCTGGTCTTGAACTGGCAGTGATTCTCTTGCCTCTGCCTCCTAAGTGCTAGGAATACAGGCATACAACACCATCCCTTGTGGAATAAGAATTTTTTTTAAATGTTAGTTTGGCCCTAAGAAGGGGTTGGGAAACATTCGATTATCTTTGCTAAGGCAGTTTACAATCAGTGAAAAAGAAGGAATCAATATAAATGATATAAAAAGAATAGGGGCAGAAGTAATAGCAGAAAACTTCCCAAATATGGGGAAACAATCTGACATTCAGGTAACCGAAGCATACAGAATGCCAAAGAACATCAACCCAATTAAAAACACACCAAGACATATAATAGTCAAGATCCTAGAAATCTAGCACACGAATGATATACTGAAAGCTGCTAGAGAAAAGAAAAAGAAACAGATCACATTTAAAGGAAAACCCATCAGAACTATGGTCAACTTCTCTTCACAAACCATGAAAGCAAGAAGAGCATGGAGCAGAGTACTTCCAAGTCCTCTGTGAAAACAAATTCCAGCCCAGAGTACTATACCCTGCAAAAGTCTCTCAAGTTTGGAGAAGTGAAATACTTCCATGACAAAGAACAACTAAAGAATTTCATGATGACAAAGACAGTTTACATCCCTAAGAGGGATAGTCCCTGGAACATGATCAGAAAGCCAGTAGAGCAGGGAAGAGTAGCACAGGGGATGCAGACTGTAGCAATGCTGCACACATAACATGTTTATTAATGCAAAGTGTCGAAGATGATACCTGCCTTTTCCAACCAATGCACATTTGTTTTTTTGTTGTGTTTTTGGTTTTGTTTGTTTGGGGTCTTTTGAGCAGGATTTCACTATACAGCTCAAGCTGGCCTTGAACTCATTTTTTAACCAAAAATGGCCTTGAACACAAAGCATTCCTGCCTCAGCCCTCCCCCATGCTGGGGTTATAGGTGTGCACCATCATGCCTGGCTGTCTGTGCTTATTGTTCAGCAAGGATGTTGAATAAATGATACAACTGCCAGTTTTTCTAATTGTTTTTAGAATCCTCTTATGCTGTGACAGAGTAATATAGGAAATTAGACACTTTATACTTTAATTATTTAAAAATGGAGACTGATTCATAGATCTTAACACTTAATGTCTGTTTTTATTTGCCATTTCATAGCGTCGTCTTGGAGATGCAGCCAAGAAAGCCATCAGTAAATTGACAACCAGAACAGTAAAAAAAGGTGATAAGGTACAGTGATGACATAATTTTACCTTCTCCTAGAAGTCTTGCTCTTACCCTGCATGTCATCTGAAAGCCCCTCAGTAGCCCCTAGCTTTGCTCAACTTCTGATATACTTAGTACTGGTGGTGTCAAGAGCCTACCTGTTACTCAAGCTGTGGTTTTCTACCACTGTCTTCCACTGAAACCTAGCATATATTTTCCACAAATTCTATTTTGTACATTAAATAGCTAGGAGTCATATTTCTTATGGGTTTTTTTTTTTTATCTGTTTGGGGTTTGGTTCTTTATCAGTTAAACAGAGAACTGAAGACCTACATTTCTAGAGTGTGTCAGTTGGCAGGGTGCTCTGTACAGTAGGGTGAGCAGTTTGGAAGAAGAGGAGCAGTGTGTCAGGGTCAGCCTGGTGCTTGGGCATCAAGTCTGAGAGGCAGTGACAAAGGCTGTGGCCAAGACCTTTAACCAGAGTTCCCCAGTCAGAGCTCTAGTTCTGCCAGAGTGTCTCTGTAACCATAAATGCTTTAATATAATTCAACCCTACACTCAGCAGACTCAAGAGCCACCAACATGACAAGTTTGAATCCAAATCTGCCTCCTTACCCTACACACTGCTGATCTGTTAGCAAAGAGTGCTGGAAGGGTGATTTCAAAAGATTCTCCATTTCCTAAGTTTTCCCACATTTTTGGACTTGGCCCCTTTTTATTCCTATTGCTTTAAAGCCACCATATCTGGCTGTCCTTCATACAACTCCAAAAGGAGAGACTTTCTCATTTCTTAGTACACTAAGGAAAGAAAAAGGAAATGCAAGCAATATTAAAACAGCCACACTTCTCTGCAGAGGAATGATACCCAGTATAAATAAGTGTTTCCATGGCCTGTCATTATTGCAACTTGAACTTCCCTGAAGTTATCTAGCCTACCTATCTCCCTTTGTCCCCCAGGCTAGCACAAAATAACCCTTCCTTTAATTATTAAAGCCAACTCACCTTCTGAGTTTGCACCCCTAGACCTGCCAAGTGGTGTCCCACATAGTCTCGTTCCAAGTGGCAGTGACACAGCAAACAATCTCACCTTTCCCACTTAGATTGCTAGTGTGCTGTATTTAATGGCAACTTTTTTAAGACTCTCTCAGCCTTTAGGAGGAGAAAAGTAATTAACCTGGTAGCTAAACACCTGACTGACTTTGTAAAGATCAGATACTGAGTTGAAGCTACAAGCCTTCTCTCCCTTAACTGCATGCAAAGCTGCTATTCCTGGAGTGATCTCTGGACAGCAGCTGCAAGGTGCTCAACCTCACAGACGTGCCTCCTGATGAAGACCTGAGCTGTGTATTTTGCAGAAAATTACTCAACATAATGGGAATGGAGGGCAGGAGTGTAACAGTGATCCAGGGTGGTAGCTAGTATAACTCTTGGGAAAAAAAAGTAGGACTGTGGTCTGAAAATTCTAAGACATCTCCTAAACAGAATTGTCATTGATTAGTACAACATAATTTCAAGACAAAGTAGAGTGGCTTAGGAATAATTTGGGTCAATATAGCTAAGCAAATGAAAGCTTATTAAGTTATTTTAATAGCTTTCACGTTATGAGCGTTTGCTTACCACAGCTGCCCCAGGAGTATTCTTGGCTGCATTGTCTCCTCCACATGTGTAGGTGTAGTGTGTAATGTGCTCCTGTGCTCTTCTTTTCAGGAAACAGACCCAGACTTTGATCACTGTGCAGTCTGCATAGAGAGCTATAAACAGAACGATGTGGTTCGAATTCTCCCCTGCAAGTATGTCAGCTTTCTCTTTTGAAAAGAATGCTGTGAATATGTGTTGTATGTCTCCCGTCAGAATAGGTGTGCACTTGCTCCTGAGAGTTGTTCTGGCAGGCCAGAGCCACTGCATGTAGCTCACCATGGGAGGTCATGGTCACAGGTAACCAGTGCAGCCTCACAGAAACTAAGTGTACACATGCTGAGAAGCTCACATGACAGTTGTTAGTTGCTTGCAATTTTGAGTTTTGTTCTAGGGTTACTGTGTTCTCTTGCTCTTCAAAGTTTGTCACTGGGCCCTCTGTGACCTCTGTAGTGTTCGCCAGGCTGTGAGTACCATAGCTCTAGGGACTTGAGTGATCCTTTTTTTTTTTTTTGTCTTTTTGAGACAGGGTCTCACTGTGCAGTTCAGGCTGGCCGTAAGCTCACTTTGTAATTCAGGCTGGTCTCTAACTCACAGCAGTCCTCCTGCCTCAGCCTCCTGAGTGCTGGGATTACAGGCCTGCACCACCACATCCAGCTTGAGTGATCCTTTTCCTGATCCCTGCTATGTATGCCCTGCACCCCTGCTAAAGGGCGCTTCCCTCCCACTTGTGCTAGTGAGCTGTCCCTTAACAAAGTACTGTGGTGGGCTACTTAGGATGAGAAATGGGTCTGCTTTGCTCACAGTGTGTGAGGTGCAAAGTACAGGGCCAGGCAGGGCTGACCTCTGTAGAGGCACAGCTCAATCATTGCCAGCAGCACTGTCTCAGCAAGTCACAGCTCTCTAAACCACCACTTACCCACTTAGTAAAACATCAGGTGCAATAAAAATTAACTTTCCACATTGAACAACATTTTGTGACAGTTTTGTCCTGCACCAAAGGTCTCAGCCTCAGAATCAGGTCCTTCTTTGGGGAGAATGAGTGAAAGGGGCTGTCCTGTGCTCAGGGTATTTATCAGTACCATTGGCCGCTGCCCACTGGGTGCCAGAAACACCCACAGCACACAGAAAAGATGCCCCACAGCTCCAGAGGTGAAGCACACAGACCTGAGGGACACCACACACTCACTGAGGACATTCGCACGTAGAAGCTCCTTCCTCATGCTCCAGACATGTTATTTTGTCAACAAGATGCTGTCGAAGGAACCACTCAGCTAAAGCCAGTCCCAGACATGTTATTTCTGGTGAATGACTCACCAGTATCTTTGCATTACCCCTCACCCCCTGCTGTCGCCTGGTACCCTCCCTTCCCCTTTCATCCACTGCAATCTCCCACAGCTTCCTGCAGCTCCCATACCTAAGTGGCAGCACCCCTCAGTGTCTCCCCATGGGACTCTAAACTGGCTGGCCAGTCTGGGCCTCACATGCTGCCCAGGGCCTCAGGTGTGACTGCCTTCCTGCCCACCATGCACCTCCATCAGGACGGAGGCAGTGTCCCTTGCTGTGTGTTGTGGTGCTGTGCTTTTTCTGTGGGCCTCTGCCTGCTCCTTACTCCCTAGGCACTTGCTCCGTTCATTGCTCCTTTCAGTGTTGCTTTTTGTCCGTGCTCATCAGCAATGAATCAGGCTCAAGCATTTCCTTTTCCAGTGGAAACCATCACCTGCCACACCCTATCCTGCAGTCTGCCCTCTTCCTCAGCTTGCTGCAGGGGTGTGGATAACTACATCCTGGTGTCTGTCTGTCCTTTGTCTCTAACATGCCTACCAGGAGCCTGAACTAAGCCTTTCTATCTATATATATCAAGCCTCCCATGGGTTGCTGGTTTTATTGCATGACCTTTGCTTTTCACCCTCTGTCACACTAATTTATTGTGGACAGATGGCAGTTGGCATTGCTGTGAGGACCTCCTGCTTATGTCAGTGGATTACAACTGATCATCCTTTGGGTGTTCGCCAACACGTCTTAAAAACTGAGCAATGATCACCTTACTTAAAGGTTAGCCTCAAAAATTTTAGTATGTAAAAATACACTTTCAGAAGTAAGTGCCCCAGTTTGGATGAATGAGTGTGTACGGTGCCCATTGGGAGCTGAACTGGGTCAGATACCTGGCCACCTGCTGGCTGAAGAGCTGCTGCCCCACCTCCGGGACAGGGTGGCATCTACTCCCTCTGTCACCAGTCCAGGCGAGGGGAGGGCATTCTTGTCACTGACCTTTAATAATATTGGGTCCTTTTGTTTGCCAGAACCCTGATGTAGTGCCCAGAGGCTTTAGAGCTATGAAAATCCTTCCTTACCCCAGATAGATTTCTGCTTGACAATCTAGGTCCAATTTTTCTGACCTCCCCAGCTGTGGGGAATAGAAGGGAGAGGAGCAACTCTTCCATGTTACCAGTTTTGTTCTTTCTGTTGTTCTATGTGTTGTGTTCTGTATCCCACAGTGTTTCTTACAGGACTAAAGGGCGTTCTGGTTGAAGCTCTGATCCACTTGTCCTTTTCCCAGTTCCCTGTCTCTCAGCACAGAGCTGCCTCTATGCCAGTGTGTCACTCAGCCCTACGTGTGTGGGACCTTTCTACATTTGTGTGGCTTCTTTCTTTCTTTCTTTCTTTCTTTCTTTCTTTCTTTCTTTCTTTCTTTCTTTCTCTTTTGGTATTCAGTACAGGGTCTCACTACACAGATGAGACTCTCGTGATTCTTTTGTTTTCAGCCTCCTAAGAACTGGGATTATAGGTGCATGCCACCACGCCCAGTCTCAATTGCTGTCTCAGTGCACCCTGGGTGCAGGGCCAGCATGGCAAGCTGGGGATCAAAACTGGCCCCTGTGTCTGTGTGACTTTTCTTACTGGAGCCTTTGATTGCAAGATTGAGACCAAGCTTCTTTCCAGGACTTTGCTGGCCCACTGTGCTATGCACAGTACATCCGCAGCTAGTGAGAAGGCACCTAATGGGATTGGCAGGGTGCTCTAATCACTCCCTGGGTAACACCTTAACTTCACTCTGCCTGCTTAACAGTACCTTAGGGGTTAGTTGATGGGTCCAGGGAATGTTTGTAGTATTTAACAGTTATGTTCATGATGGTGAGTTGATACATGTACTTAACTCTTAGTAATTCTTTCTACTCAACTTCCCTGTCATCCCTCAGAGACACTCTTTAGAAGTTGTTCCTTTTGATTTTAAGGAAGGGAGGTTTTCCTAATTTGTCTCTAAAGAACCCATTAGTCTCTTGTCTTTCATCACAGTATTGGACAGCACAGAGAAGACTGTGATTGTCTAATGAAACAGAGAGGAAGGCATTTGTTCTTCTAGATCAACAAATGCAAAATGAAGCAATTAAGAACACCAAGATAAGAAGAATCTATTTATAACTCAAGGTTAGAGGAACAGATAGAGAAGGTTTATTCATATAGTGTTACAAACTAACCATGAGCAGCTGCTGGGCATGATGGCGGAACTGGGGATTGAACTCAGCCCCTTGCGCTTGCCAGGGAAGCACTTATTCCACTGAGCCATCTCCCCAGCCCAACAGCAGTCAAATAGAATAAGGCTTACCAACCTGTAATCCCAGAGCTAGGGAGGCTGAAAACATGAGGATCGCTACAAATCTGAGCTTTGTAGTGAGACCCTGTACCAAATACATAAAAAGAAAATTAAACATGAGCATTAACACCATTTTGTTATTTCAGAATAACCAGTAGTAGAAAAGCAGAAACACTGGCCAGAGCCACCCTGTAGACTTGATTAAACCAGAGTTATGGCCGTAGGGCCAGGGAGATGGCTCAGTGGAATAAGCGCAAGGGCCTAAGTTCAATCCCTGGTTCCACCAAAAAAAAAAAAAAAAAAAAAAAAAAAAAAAAAAAAAAAAAAAAAAAAAAAAAAAAAAAAAAAAAAAAAAAAAACAGAGTTATGGCCATAAGTGCATCAAATGCTTCCACTCCAGCATCATCGGAGTGACCCTGGTCAGAAGTCACACAACATTTCTCTTCCCATCACTCAGCCAAGTTCCATCACCCACATCACAGTGACAGACCTGACCCACACCCCCTCCCGGCATTGGGGAAACCATCAAAGGTCCACCAGCCACACACACACCAAAATGCACAGAAGACATCAGAAGATACACCATGATGACTTCTGAGGGAAGGTCTTGTAGTTTATTTAGATTGGAAGGGGTCTGTGACCCCAAAGTGGGTTGGTAAGCCTTATTCTATTTGACTGCTGTTGGGCTGGGGAGATGGCTCAGTGGAATAAGTGCTTCCCTGGCAAGCGCAAGGGGCTGAGTTCAATCCCCAGTTCCGCCAAAAAAAAAAAAAAAAAAAAAAAATATTTGACTGCTGTTGAAAAGTAAAGCTGGGAGCATCTCTGCATTATGGGGCCAATCACCCATGGGTAGGTGCCAACAACAAGAAGCAGATGTGATACTTCAGTGTCCTAAATTGGGCCTTGTCTCTGGCTTAAGGGCTTTCCAGAATGATGAGGTTCTGGTAAATGCGTTGTAGGCAAGTTTTATACTAGATTGATACGTTCAGATTTCAAGATAGGTCTTTATTTTTATACCCAAAGAAATGGGTTTTTCAATCTTTTTTTAAAATCAAAATTGTATTTTTCAACCAGCAATCAAAACATTGACATGTTAAATTAACAGTCAAGGTTTTAAAGGCATGGTCCTAGTTGGCATCTTTCTCAAGATGTCTTTCACTTGGACTAGTATTTCCCCTGCCTGCCTGTCTGTATGGGCATCCACTCTTTTCTTTTGGCCTGGGCTCCAGGGCTGCTGACAAACCCAACTCACTCTTGTGCAGGGATGCTGGAGCTTGGAGAGTGACTTTTTGGGTTTTTTTGGTACTAGGAATTGAACTCTTGACTACATGCTTGCCAGCAGGCACTATATCACTAAGCTGTATCCCCAGCCTTGGAGAAAGATTTCTGCTACTCCCTTATGAGGAGCACAAGTTTCTGATCTAAATGTGCAGGCTCCTCCTTGACTGCATTGTGTCCCTCACAAAGGTGTGACCTCTGTTACCCAGAATTTAGAAAAAATCACCCACACATGCCCTTTTTTTTTTTTTTTTTTTTTTTGAGACAGGGTCTCACTATGCAGTTCAGGCTGGCCTTAAGCTCACTTTGTAGCTCAGGCTGGTCTCGAACTCACAACAATCCTCCTGCCTCAGCCTCCCGAGTGCTGGGATTACAGGCATGCGCCACCATGCCCGGCTACCCACACATGCCCTTTTAAAGTTTTAGCTTAAACTTGTTACTTGATTCTTGGAACTGTCAGTCTATCCCTTTCAACAATTTCAACAGCCCTGTGACTTTTACAGTTATTAAACATAGGTTGAGTTCTCTGAAACAAGTAATTATATGGAGAACTTTTTTTTTTTTTTTTTTGTGGAACCAGGGATTGAACTCAGGCCCTTGCACTTGCCAGGGAAGCGCTTATTCCACTGAGCCATCTTCCTGACACTGGAGAATTTTTTTTATTTAAATATGACTTAATATCTTATTGAAATTACTTTTTTTTTTTGTATTTAGTACATGGTCTAAAGGGTCTCTTGCCATCTCAGTACACCGGGGGGCGGGGCTGGCGCAGCAGGCTTGGGGATTGAACCCTGGTCCCTGCATCTGCCTAACCAAGCACTTTAATCCGCTGAGCTATTTGGCTGGCCCTGAAATTCCATGTTTTATATTAACGATTGTAGAAAACTCAGTTTACAAGATATGATTGTCTTTATTCTTAATAATTTTTTTTTTTAGGTTTCCTCAAGTCTTTTTTGGATCTTTGGTAAAATAAAATGTCCAAGTCAAGCACAGTGGATATATCCGTAGCCCCAGCTGGACAAGCAACTAGGGCAAGAGAATCCCTTAAGCCCAGGAGTATGGGGACAGTTGTGCAATATAGCGAGACCCTCCCTGTCTTTTTTTTAAGTTAGGGCACTTAGATAAGTTGTAACAGAGTGCTTGCCTAACATGCACAAGGCACTGGTTTCCATCCCCAGCACCTCAAAAATAAAGTCCAAACAGCCATATCCCATTTAGCAGTTCTTGTCAGTGTTATAAGTATATGAGATTGGGTTCAGAAGATTTTCTGCAAGTTTAATCCCCCCATTTGTCTCTTATAATTTACCAATAAATGCCCAAATGAAGAAAAACGACTAACAATTTCATTTTTTGCATTTTGACCTAGTAGGTTTTCAGTATATAATTGATGACATAATTCTCCATTATTTCATAGGCATGTCTTTCACAAATCTTGTGTGGATCCCTGGCTTAGTGAACACTGTACCTGTCCGATGTGCAAACTTAATATTTTGAAGGCCCTGGGAATTGTGGTATGTTTCCTATCTCATTGCTCCTTTTGTGTAGTGTTTTATCTAAGTATGACACATAATACAAGTGTAATATAATATAACACAATTGTATGGTAGGAGACTTGATTTAGTGACACAAAAATAAACGTGATTCCCTTTGTTACACACCTTTGTTAAACCAGCAGTGCTTTCTTCCAGATTATTTCAGAGTCTAGAAGCTGTAACTGTGCCATTCTGCTGTAAACGTGTCTCTGTTGGGTGGTGGGTATGTGAACAGCTGACACAGACAAGGACATGAGCACCTTTCAGCTCCCTCTGGCCCCCTGGCCCAGCGACTTGCGTCTGCCTGGCCTGTGTCCGCCTCTGGGCTCAGCCACCACGCATGCAGAAGCCAATTGCAGGCTTTTGACTTTGATCCAGTAATCATTCTGCATGTGATGTGATGCAAAATTATAAAATTATGTCCTCATTGATGTTCCTTCCCCTTAAGTTTGCCTTTGTCTCTTGGGTGTTGGTCCGTTGCAGGCAGCAAAGGCTCATGGTGACCAGAGCTCTTGAAGAACTTTGAGCAGCCTGGCAAGGGCATTGCCAAGTGAGCTGCACAAATGAGTCACCTGGCCAGGCCCACCATGACCGAACAAAACACAGGAGACACCTTTGTTTTCCTTGCTACAGAGTATATATTTAGGGTTATGCTTCTTAAAGGAAAATAAAATATTTGCTGGTCTCAAAAAAAAAAATAATCTCTGAGACAAAAACGTGAGTCTGATCAGCAGATGAACTCTGCGCTGTACCTGATGACCAAAAGGAGATCTAAGTAGTCCTGTTTGAATTATGCTGCCAGATCATGAGTTATCTGCTTCTCCAGAGATCAGGTCAGTGATGAGATGTGTAACCCAAGTTGCTGGATCTGGACACTGCAGACACTATGAACTAGACACTTCTTTCTCATAGGGCTGACGTGTGCATTACAGGCTGCTGTAGTATCCCTGGTCTCTACTGATAAACACTAGTAGCGTGATGCTCCAGTCACAAAAGCCAAAAATATCTGTGTCTTTGGGAACCCAGCTACTCAGGAGGCTGAGGCAGGAGGACAACTTAAGTCTAGAAGTTTGAGCAACATGAGGAACTTAAAATTATCCAACATTGGGGTGGGGCCCCTTCCCCCTGAGACTGATTAACAGTCTACCACTGTCAAATCTTAGCACCCTTGTTCACTGCCTCTTGCCCATTCTTTTAGATGATACTTTTTCCATTTGAGGTGGAAATTATACTAAAATGTACTACCAGCTATCATGGTTCTTTAAGTATAACAATCATCTTTATAAACATCAGTTTTATACTATGCTGTAATTTTTTTTAAATAGAACTTTGGGTGATCTAAAATAGAATCCTTTTGCCCAGGAATCCTTCAGTTCTGGGTTTTCTTGGCTGGGACTTCTCTCTGTGTAAGCTTTTCTCAGCCTCTTTTCCCAACTGCTTTTCATATGCTGTCAGTTGTAAGCAGAAAGAGCTGGAGTTGCTAGGGAAACCAGTATTCATATTGTCTGATTGGAAGAATCTTACATGCACTTTTTCATTGGTAAACTTTGGCCCCAAGCAGTTGTATACCTCCTTCAGGATTACATGTTTAAGTTTTGAAAGGGTGAATTTTCTTTGGTTGGTTGGTTTTTCTTTTTTTATCTTAAAGAGAAAAAAAATTCAAAACAAGGTAATAAGAGAGTAACCATGAGAAATACATTGTATATTCTTACCCTAAAATTAGTCAGAATATAAGGTACCAGCATTTACTTGTCTGAACAATATTAGCACAAGCCTTTCTTTTTAATGAACTAAGTTAAATTAGTAGTGTAACCATCTTAACTATCTTAACTATGTATTTGCTTTGCCCTTCGTTCTTTTCTCCTTTTCCCTATCCCATTGCTCTTTCCTTTTGAAGTTTCTTCCCATTTTACAATATTCATTGTACATTTTGAATCTTATTTACTCATTCAGCTTCTCACACTAGAGAGACAATACAATGTTTACACATGGACATGTTTATTTCACTTATGAATATGGTCTCAAATTGCATCTATTTACCTATAAAAGTTTCCAGTTTAGGGCCAGGGAGATAGCTCAGCCCTTGCCTAGGCAAGCACAAGGACCTGAATTCAGTCCCCAGCAGTACCACATGCCATGCCAGCCCCACCACAGGCATGACAAGCTAGCCACTAAGACCTGGCATGGTGATGCATGCCTGTAATCCCAGCACTGGGGAGGCTGAAGCAGGAGATTCACTATGAGTCTGAGGTGCATAGTGAGACCCTGTACCAAATATTTTTTTATTTTTTTTTATTTTTTTTTTTTTTTTGTCTTTTTGAGACAGGGTCTCACTATGCAGTTCAGGCTGGCCTTAAGCTCACTTTGTAGCTCAGCAGGCTGGTCTCGAACTCACAACAATCCTGCCTCAGCCTCCCGAGTGCTGGGATTACAGGCATGCACCACCATGCCCGGCTCCAAATACATTTTTTTAAAAAAACTTTTTCTTAAAGTTTCCAGGGGCTAGCCGGGCGTGGTGGCGCATGCCTGTAATCCCAGCACTTGGGAGGCTGAGGCAGGAGGATTGTTGTGAGTTCGAGACCAGCCTGAGCTACAAAGTGAGCTCGAGGCCAGCCTGAACTGCATAGTGAGACCCTGTCTCAAAAAGACAAAAAAAAAAAAAAAGAAAAGTTTCCAGGGGCTGGTGAGATAGCTCAGCAGTCTAAAGTGCCTGCTTAGGCAAGCTTAAGCTGGCATAAGGGACTATGGTTAGATCCATGGCACCACATGCCTTGCCAGCCCAACCCTCAGGGCGGGCAGGCTGAGCCCACCAAAAAAAATGTTTCCATTGTCATTCTTTATGGCAGAGTAGTACTCCATTGTATAAAAAGACTACATCTTTTTTATGTATTCCTCAGTTGATGGGCATCTGGGTTGTTTCCAAGATCTGGCTGTTACAAATTGTGCCACTATACACATGGGTGCACATACATTGCTGAGGTACGATGTTTTTAATTCTTCTGGGAGGAGATCCAGCAAGGAAATAGTTGGGTGGGAGCACCCACCCTAGTTTTCTGAGCAGTCTCCACAGATTTCTGCAGTGGCTGCCCTGGTGTGCACTGGTGTGCACTCCCACCAACATGGAGAAGAGTTCTTGTTTTCTTTGTTAAAAGCCTTCAGTTTTGATCTTTGGCTGTATGTTTTACATAAGTCTAAAAGTGGAGGATATTTAAAAACTGAGTACCAGATAACTAGGACATTTCAGAGAAGTTAACAGGATGGAAGGGAAATTTTCATGTTACCTCTTGACTCTCAATACTGACCCTTTAACGTTAGCCAAAGTGCTACTGTGTCTCTTGAGCTGAACAGCGTCATAAGCACACATCTGCCAGTAAGCCATGTTCACAAGAGGTTGTCTTTTCTTTACAAAGATGCCATGGACAGTTTTCTTATTTCCTCAGTGAATTGTGGTTTTCCTTTGTACCATTTTTAGGAAATCAGCTTGTCCTTTTGAGAAAAAAAAGATGGGCAGTGAAATGAGATGAAATCTCATAAATAATCTCTTTGTGAAGAAAAAAAATGAAATATTTGCAGTGGAGTGTCAAACATTCAGGAATTTGTCAGAGAACTTTTTATTCTTACAGTTATTCTTAATCTGGAAATATTTTGCAGCCAAATCTGCCATGTACTGAGCATGTAACATTTGATATGGAAAGGCTGACCAGAACCCAAGCTGTTAACCGAAGATCAGCCCTAGGTGACCTTGCTGGTGACAACGCCCTTGGGCTTGAACCACTTCGAACTTCTGGGATCTCACCTCTTCCTCAGGATGGGGAGCTCACCCCCAGAGCAGGAGAAATCAACATTGCAGTAACAAGTAAGTGCTCCCAGGCTCCAGCAGCATCATTGCTTCTGCTGGGCATGCAATAACTGTGACTGTCAAGAGGAGCTGAGGTCCCTGGGCCAGCAGCTCTGAAAGGGGAAAGCAAGATGCACTTCTGTCGAGTAAGGTGTTTGGAATCACAGAGCTTTCTTTATTGTAAGGAACCGGTGTATTTTTGTATCATTAACAGGAATAACTGGACTTAAAGAGTAGTCACTCAGAGGTTTGTTTCAGTAACTGTGTTATAAGCTTATTTTGAAATCTTTGCATTGCACACAGGCCTTTTAAAGGGCCACACTGGAATATGAGCTAAGCCAGCAGCATGCTGGCATGTTGCATAACTGAGCACTGGTTCTGCCCAGCTTCCAGGGTGCAGGCAGCTTACTAGAATTTTAGCGCAAAAATTCACAGCTGCAGGGACAGTTGAGATGGGCTGTTCATTGCTCACTTTACTTTGTACTTTTTATTTGACAGTTTAATCTATTGCTACTTAATTCTTAGTATAATTGTACTTGGGAGGGAAAGCCAAAGTATAGTCTGCCCTTAAAGAAAAATGTTACAGGCTAGTTATGCAGGTCTTGACTGTTGAGCCAGTGACAGGCAGAAAAGAAATGCACAGGTGCTACTTTGGGGACAGTGCCCAGGCACAGTGTGAGTGGGTGAGGCGTGTGTGGCCAGCAGCATGCGTGGGCACTATAGGCATCCACCCTTAACAAATCGGCTCCTCTCTTCTACTCCATTCTTTACATGCATTCTAACAGCCTTTCACCCTTCTCTCGCTGCCACTGTGGTATTGCCTTCTCCAGTGTATGCTATTGCTTGCCTAGAGCCTCGTGCCCTGAAGCCGATGGGGCTCTGCTCACCCCTGGGAGTCAGTAAAGTGGGAGGAACAGGTTTATGGAGCAGTTTCCTTTTCACATATCAGGACTCATGCGGTCTGTTCAACTGAAATACATGCATTTAATCGGCTAGCGATGATCCTTAGAAAATGGCCTCCTGTGTATTATTTTACCTATTATCTACACTCCAAGAGCCTCATTCAGTTATAAGTAAAATTAGCCTTTGCTACTTTGGCTCATTTCTAACTATTTGCAATGATTTTTTTCAGCAGTATTTCTCAGTTTTCTTACTCTAGCATTTTTTAAAGGTCTGCATTTTTTAAAGTTGGCACTAGAAGTAATAAAAGAGACAAAAGTTTGTTTATTGGGTTCTTGTTAATCCTTCATTGATCATACATTTATTGAGCACCTACTATTACATTAAATATAGACATCTTATGTAGAAATGTTCTTTGAATATATTAAATTTTTGATGATAAAGAAATATTACCTCATCTTGGTACTGTACACCGCAGCAGCCCCACCCCCGGGTGTGCAGAGCCTGCAGCTGAGCCTGGGAGTGGTGGCACACACCTGTAATCCCAGTAGTGGGAAGGTTGAAAACAGGAGGATCACTATGAGTCTGAGGTACAGTGAGACTCTGTACTAAATAGATAAAGTTTAAAAAAAGAAATACTACTTCATGTACCAAGTCAGTTGCCTTTAGCAGAATTTATACATGGTTCCATCAATAAAATCCACAGGGTTAAACGTGACAGTGCTCCTACCCCTCCAAGCCCCTGTAGTCCATAGCAACACGACGCTGTCAGCCAGCACCACAGTGTGCAGGGCACTGTGCTGATAGGGGCAGAGGCGGGGCTGGCCCAGGCCCGGCTGGCCCAGGCCCGGCTGTAGGTCGCTGTGAATGGGTCTGCACCTGAGTGCTCTGGTGGTCTTCCTTTCTTAAACATGAGTTTTTATAAGTGAAACAGCTAGTATACACGTGTATGTGTATTCGGAATTCAAAAATACAGATATCATTGAAGTTCTAACTGTTATCTGTTTATGTGTAAAATAATCGCATGCTTAATACATGGAGAATTACAAGAAAGGAGAAAGAGGATGCTGTGCTTCTCTACATGATGATGACAATCGTTTGCTCACTTCTTGATTTTTTTAAAATGCCAATATACATTTTTAACCTAGAATATATACATATTAAAATGATGGATTTTGTACAGATTCTTGTTCAGTTTGACTTAGACAAAAAGCTTCACTCTGATGATGAGGCAATGGCTGCACTAGAGTTTACTAAGCATTTTGCTAACATAAACTGATCGAAGCAGAGACTTGTAGAACAAACATAGCAGCAGCTTTTAACCTTTACAATCTAATGAAAGTACAGTGAACTTTTCCTAGAAAAATGTTTCTACACACACAATTTTGCATGCAGCTTTAAGATTGATAAAACAGACTAAGAAATACCTACATGCCAGGCACGGTAGGGTGTGCCTGTAATCCCAGCCTCTCACAAACCTGAAGTAGGAGGATCACAAGGCCAGGTCTGTTCTAAGCACCCTAACAAGTCCCTGTCTCAAAATAAAGTGGTAAGGGCTGACCAGATAGCTTAGGTAGAGTGCAGAGGCCCGCATTCAATCCCCAGTGTGCCATGCTGGCCCCAGGCGATTGAAACTGGACGTGGTGGTACTCGCCTGTAATCCCAGCTCTCGGGAGGCTGATAACAGGAGAATCACTACGAGCCTGATTGTTGTAGTGAGACACTACAGACCCTGTACTAAATATAATAAAGTGATGGAGCTATAACTCAGTGATAGAGCGCCCCCTGGATTCAACCCTCAGTACTGCCCCCAAAAGAAACCATGTTACATACTTTTGCATCTAAACATTTGACATTCCAAGTGTAAAAAGTTCTCAGCCTAATTACAGATGTAGGGGAAATTTTACTGAGTGATAATTTATCAAACCACCCCTTGTTATTATGTACTCTAGGAAATATTTTACAGTTAAGACTTTAGGAAGTCAGATTGGTTCTCACATTACTTTCGAAGTTCTTGATAAGTACTGTAGTTTTTGAATGTTATCTTGACTGAAAAAGGAAAATAGTAACTAAATTCCTGGATTGAGACAGAGATAGTAGATTAAAAAAAAAAACCCTAGGGTTCTGTATACGGAAGTTTTCTACTCTTTGTGGCCCAATACCTTGTCAGACACCCCCCCTCTTCTATTTCTCTATGAAGCCAGAAAAAACAGCTTGCTTGCCAACTGTGGGACCATGTAGGCTGGTGTCTTGTTTTCTTCACACACCAAGGAGAAGTCCTTTTAATGTAAATATCCTAAGTAGACCCCAAGAGAAAAGGACATAGAAGTGAAGGCCATGGGAGGCCAGCTTGCAGACTGCTTGGAATGCCCACGGGACCTTTGAGAGCCACTACTCCACATTTCTGAGCCTTTTCCTAGGAATGAGTGATGCAACCATACAGAAATGACAGAATGAAAGCTTGAAAGACGGTTGTAATTGTGATTACTCTCCTGTCATTTAAGTTACAGTAAGTGAAGATATCGATGTCCATGTACAATTTTATATACATATTTTTTCTGTGTACCTTTTGGCCGCCATGCTCCTACGGACCTCATGACCTACACTGGAAGAAGTGGTCGGGCCATGCTTTCCTTTCTCCCTTGCATCTTTTACCAGAACCTCCACTAACCTTCTCCAGTTAGTCGCTCTCTGGCAAGCCTCCTCCTGCTTCACTTCCTTGAGCCAGTCTTGGCTTACTCCTCCGTTGACGTCTACTTCGTTGCATTTGAGGGAAATGTTGACATCGATTTGACTTAAACCTTCTCCCCAGAGTGATTTCCTCCCTTTCCTTTGTCAACAGAAGAATGGTTTATTATTGCCAGTTTTGGCCTCCTCAGTGCTCTCACACTCTGCTACATGATCATCAGAGCCACAGCTAGCTTGAATGCTAATGAGTAAGTAACAAATTGTTTTTTGGATTGCATGTGCCAGACGACCCCAAAAAAAATGTAGAAAAATTTTCATTGAGATGGGAATTCACCTTCCACCAGCTTTATATTGATCCTAATGGATCATAGAGAGCAAAATAACTTATTTAATGGACATGTATTTTTAGTCAGTTACACAGATTGGGAGTTCATCTTGTTCAACAAGAACAGGTCACTAGGAGAAAAGATGTAGAGGGTTTATTAGCTACCAGCTTAGAGTGAAATGACAATGTGGCACAAATACCAAGGGAACCAATGCAGTTGTGCAGTGTAAAGAATGTCAGCATCCTCCTCAGTGACAGGAGTAGCACTGCTCTAGGAGAGCTAGTCAGACTTTACCTGGGTCTTAGACAGTCAGCTCTGGGGGCACACCATCACCCTTCCTACCTCAAGGATGCTTAGTCTACAGGAAAGGCCATCAGAAGGAAGATCTGCTATTTCTAAATGTCAACAAAGACTCCGGAAGAAGGGAAAATCAGTATAATCTTTAAAGGACAGAATGAAGGCCAAAGAGTAGGTTAGAGGAAGGCAAATTTCACCAGACTAAAAGGAAGAAGATGAGTCAGGTGACTTCATGGCAGGATGGTTTGCTGAGGGCAGTTCTCAAAACTAGGAATTAGGTGGGAGCTGAGTGTCGCTTGGAGGGGAGATAATTCTTCAGAGGATGAAACTTGGATCAGATGACTGTCACGGCCCACTTTGCTAATGGAACAGAAGGCTACTGACCACTCACCATTGTTAACAGTACAGTAAGCAACATACAGTAGGACAACTTTCTGACTGTTACACAGTTATTTTTCTGGCTTCTGCTGAAACAAACAGTAATGTAAGGAATGTGTTGGTGTCAAGAAAAGCACACAGGTCAGTAAATTGAGCTACAAAAATTTGCTCACTTGTTTATTCTAGCCAATCTTAAATTGTGAGGGCCTCTACCAGCAACATTCCCACCCTAATAAGGAGACTAATAAAGCCTGGTTTGTTTTAGTTAGCTAAGCAAGACTTATCAGTGGAACATTGAAAGATTCTTGACTACCCATTCCTTTAAAATAGGTTGATATTGCAAAAGTAGCTTCCCATAGAAGTAAGATATAGAAAGGTATTTTTGGTTTTATTTTAAATTTTGAGGGTTAGCCAAATAGCTCAGCAGATTAAAGTGCCTGCAAGCAGGCACAGGGGCTGGGATATCAATCCCCAGGCCTGCCAAGCCAGCCCCACCCACAGGGTGCACTGAGATGGAAATTGAGACTGGTTTGGTGGTGCATGTCTGTAATCCCAGCTCTTGGGAGGCTGTAAACAGGCAGATTCTCTCCGAGTCCGATCTAGTAGTGAGACCTGAATGCCCTGTAGACTCTTCCCTAAAATAAAAAATACATCTTGAATTACTTTTCAGTCCTTTCTTTTACCCAGTATTCATAAAAACCAATTAGAGATGGTTGTGATGCCGGGCACTGCCCACATTCGAACCTAAACTGGCACCATTGGGCACTGTGCTCCGTCTTCAGTATATCGTGGCAATTTGGGTGATTGATAATAACTAAAAATAAGATAAAGATAAGCCGGGCGTGGTGGCGCATGTCTGTAACCCCAGCACTTGGGAGGCTGAGGCAGGAGGATTGTTGTGAGTTCGAGACCAGCCTGAGCTACAAAGTGAGCTTAAGGCCAGCCTGAACTGCATAGTGAAACCCTGTCTCAAAAAGACAAAAAAAAAAAAAAAAAGATAAAGATAATAACTAAATAGTCTTGTGCTGCTTGTATAACATTGTCCAGATGTAGAAACAACAGGCACTTGACATCTACTTGCAGGGACATGATTTTGTCACCTCTGATCCAATCCCTTGGGTCTGGGCTTGCTAACTGACCAGGACACTTTCCAACCTTCGAATGCACTCCACTGCCTCACCCAGTAGGTCAACAGCCAGGTTCTTCTGTTTGGACACCTGATGTTGCTTCCTTTAGCAAAGCACCATGGTTATTATTCAGACTCAAGAGCCAGACTCACCTGGATTTGACCCTCAGCTCCTGCATTTTTCAGTTGTGAGACCTGGGCAGTGCTTACCTGAAACATTTCAGTCATCCATAAGACAAAGATAACTGCATTATAGGTTTCTTGTGAGATACATAAAGCACAGATGAAGTGCTCAGCACAGTGCCTGGTACATAATAAGTGCTCAATAAATGTTAGCTAAACCAATAAACATTAGTAATTCTATCCAAGTTCTGTGACTAAGGTGGCCACATGCCTTTATCCCTTGGAAAATGAACTTAATTTTTTCCATGAGAAGAGACAGGACCACAGAGGTCAGTGGTGCTAGTTTCACACCTGAGTTCAGAGGGAAATGTTTGTTTTGCCTGCAACCACCTCTTTTACTTACTCCCATGCTGAGCCATCAGGCTGATAAAATGTAAGTAAATAATGTTGGTAAAAACTTTACCAATAAGCCATAGCCAGTGCAAGCAAATAGTGACATCCTGGGCACTTGTAGAGAATTGTTGTCATCTCATGGGTCACCTGCCCGGCACTAGAATCTGCCAGATGCCCAGCATATGTATCAGATATTAAAAAGAATGTTCAGTAGGCATGAAACCAACTAGAAACCCAGGAACCTGGGTCAGAGTATCTTAGTTCCATTCGTACGTACCTGCATGACTTTGAAGCTAAGTCCTGGATCATAGGATCCATGCCTTAGCCCTTCCTCCTCTCATGAGCCTCTGCAGTGGGCTGCAGCTGCAGCTACCATTGGACTGTGACTTACGTGCTTCAGTGAGACCCACTGAAGGACAGTGTTATGGTTCCCTTGAGAGACTGAGAGTGTGTGGGTGTGGGTGTGCATGTACACACTAGGCGCACGATAGGAGACTTACAGCAGTTAGCTTAAACTAGAATGTGGGGTTGTGTTTTCCTTCTGTGCTTTTGTGTTTATTTGTTTTGTATTTTCATTTATAAGCATGAATTAATGCTTAATTTTTAAAAGCCTTTTTCTGAAAGGTAATTGAAAAGATAATGAATAATCATTTTTGTGTAATGTCTCGAAAATATTGGAGAAAAAATTCCAGTTTGATTTTATTCCAGAAAGAGTATTTTTAGAAAATAAGTTCATAATTATTCATTTATGAATTCTTCAAATCCTGTCATCTTTTTTTTACTTTTGTCAATAAGAAACAACCAAAGTGAGATCCCTGTTAACATTTTAAACACGTGGTTTAATTTTCTGGTAACTTCATTCATTTATAAGAGAATCTTCTATATAAACAGATCTAAAGGCCTTTTGACATTTTAATGATCATTTAAAAACTAGTAGCCTTCATTTTCCATAGCCAAGTAAAGCTGCCTAACTTCCTCTCAGGGCTGTAGTCACTCACTCCTGACACCCTGGGGCAGGAGGACAGCAGGACAGGCATGTGGACAGAAGTACTTCCTCTGCCTTGTTCAGGGGCTGACAAAGGCTGATGCTGTTGACTAAATCTGAACTCAGTCAGAGTCCAGGTGCTCAGAGTTCCAACCGTTCTAGTGAGCCAGTGCTATTTAAGCACTGTACTGTAACTGTGCCTTAAAATTGTTTGACACTGCACACAGTCTGGTAAAATTTGAGACTGCGAAGACAAACACGATGATAATCAGAGGAGCAGATAATGCAAAGTAAATCTTGTACTAGCTTTACATACCTCTGTTTATTGATAACTACGTAAGCCAGATTATTGAACTTTAATTCCCAAAGGAAGATTTTTGCTCTACTTATTCAGGTAAAGCTTGCGAAATCCCAACAAACACCAGCTTATATTTGTATCTCAATATTCTCATTATTAGGGCCAGTGAGATAGTTCAGTGGACTAAGTGCCTTCTTAGGCAAGCACAGGGACTGGGGTTCAATCCCTGGTACCGCCTGCCGCGCCGGCCCCACCCCCCAGCCTACTGAGCCAGTGACTGAGTCTGGGCGTGATAGCGTACACCTATAATCCCAGTGCTGGGCGGCTGAAAAGAGGAGGATCACTACAAATCCAAGTTGTGAGACCCTGTACCAAATACATTAAAAATACTTTTTTCATTATTATTTTTACTTGAACAAAGGTGTAGGTGATGTAGGAGAGACTTATACTAGGTGTGCTCAGAGCCCTTTTCCTGTACCTACAATCTTGATTCATTGAAGGCAGTCTCAGCAGGAAGAAATGAACCTGACATGGCTAATATGATGAGGTAATGTTCAGAAACTCTGGCGTGGACTGGGGTTGTAGCTCAGGGATAGGGCACTTACCTGATGTGCATGTATCAAGGTGCTGTAGGCTTAGTCCCCAGCGTTCCAAAAACAAAACCAACCAAAGGGGAAAATGCCCTAGCTTTGAGGGGTTTTTTAGCAAGTTGTGGGCTCTTCCATCCCCAGTGATATTCTTGGTGGTATTCTGCCTTTTAGGCATGTAGTAGAAGTTTGTTGACCAGATAAGAGGAATTGCTTCTTCTTTGCTCTGTACTGAATATTCTATGCAGGTCTCTTTTTCAGAACAATGACAGATTATTTGGAGCCTCAGACATCAAAAATTAATCATTTGGGCTGGCAGATAGCTCATTTAATGCTCATAATAGCCTCATGTTAACCACCCACACACATAAAGGGGGATGCTTTCTCTCTAGACCTAGAGTGCTTTTGACAGCACAGAGAAAGTTTCCACCAAATAAGAGAGGACTTTCCACCAGAGAGTTCCCCATATGTGCTATACAGGATACAGCAGGCTAGTCCTGCAGAGCCTGTCAGGCCAGAGTAGTAAGAGGCCAGTTTTCCTCTTGAATTGTCTCCTAAGAAAGGGTTGTGTTCCTTTCCGGTTACCTTTTTCTGAACCTTGAGTTTGAAAAAGCACTGTTTTTCAGACTTTCTTTCTGCCATTCTCCTACAGTAAGAAATGTATTTTGCATTGTAACCTAAAACTCTCACACATAACTAGAACAAGTTTTACTCTTTCCTACCTACCTGAAGTCCCATACAAAATTCTCTTGCATATTCTCGAATGTAATCTATCCTGTACTGTGTTGATTTTATTAATGCCAATCCTGAATATCAAATTTATTTTATAAGCCTTTAAGATACTTAAACTATACTATAAGATACTATCTTATAGTCTTTGAAACACTGATCTAAAGAATTCTAAATTTTGGTTTGGTTTGGTTTGGTTTTCCAGAACCGGGGATTGAACTCAGGCCCCTGCACTTGCCAGGGAAATGCTTATTTCACTGAGCCATCTCCCCGTCCCCAAGAATTCTAAATTTTGGGCAGGGGATGTAGCTCAGTGCATAAAACCCTGCCTGGCAAGGGCAAGGTCCTGAATTCAACTCCTGATACCAAGAAACAAAAAACTCAAGAATTCCAAATTTTTATTCTTAGCTAGTTGCTTTTTGCTCATACTAGCACCGTTATTTTACTGAGACTACCTTTCTTGTGAATCCATCAAAGATTTAAAAGTACTGTACCTTCTATTTGAGATACATTGCTTGATAATAGATCCTCTTCTTTCTCTGTATTTCTCCTTATAGTCACTCTTAAGATATTTAGACACAAGAGAATAGACTGGGGCACAGAGGGATTGATTGACTCTTAAAAGACTGTAGGAAAAAGGCCCCTGGAATTCTGGTTACAACTTTCCTTTATGCAGTTTTTGTCTTTGATTGTTCCAGAAATCCATTTGAGAGTTCCAAATAATGTGATTGAAAAAACAAATTTAGTTTCTAGAAACATGATTGCAAAAAGAATATTAAAGACAATTAGAGGGCCAGTGAGATAGTTCAGAGGACTAAGGGCCTGCTTAGGCAAGCACAGGGACTGGGATTTGATGCCCAGCACCACACGCCACGTTGACCCCACCCCCAAGTGCAATGAGCCAGCTCCCAAGACCCAGCATGAGGGCACAAGCCTGTAATCCCAGCACTGAGGAGGCTGAAACAGGACAGTCACTACAAGTCCAAGTTGCGCAGTGAGACCCTGTACCAAATACATTAAAAAAAAAGAAAGAAAGAAAGAAAATTGGGGGCTGGGCAATAGCTCGGTGGTCTAAGCACCTGCCTGGCAGGTCAGTGACCAGGGTTTGATCCCCAGTACCATGTGTCATACATGCTGTGCCAACCGTCTAAACCAGGCATGGTAGCACACATCTGTCTGTACCAAATAAATAAATAATTTTTTTAATAGACAATTAGGGGCTGGCCAAAATATAGCTCAGCAGATTAAAGCACCTGCAAGCAGGCACAGGGGCACAGAGTTGGATCTCCAGCCTGCTGTGCCATCCCTGCCCCTAGGGCATGCTGAAATGGCTATTGAGACTGGGTGTGGTGGTGTGCATCTGTAATCCCAGCACTTGGGAGGCTGAAAACAGGAGAATCACTACGGGTCTGATCTGTGTCAGACCCTGTAGACCCTGCACTAAATACATAAAACAGAAAGCCTCATTCATTTTTATGCCATTTCCCCTGTGCTTTTTGGGCGCCAGGCTCACAGGAATGGAGACGGAGGCGTGGTCTTCATTTACAGTGAGGGCAGCATGGGAAGGAAACAGGAGGGGACCACAGAGTACTTCCAATCACAGCTTTACACAGAGTTAAACAGGCTCCATTTGGGAGTGACTCGGGCCCACAGTGAGGAAAAAGCAGAGCACATTCAGGGAGGTGTGTGTTTTGCTGCGTCTACAGTAGGCACACCACAAAAATGCAGACTTTGTTATAGCGGGTAGTGTCCCCTGTGGCTGAGAAGTTTCTTGAAGTGGTAGAGAGTGCAGGCAGGAAGGTACATTAGGTCAAAATTGAGTTCAAGGAGTGAATCAGGGTAGTAGGAGGAAATGAATTCGAGAGATCCTAGAGAATTACATGACAACCAAAGTTGAAAGCAGATAGAAGGGTGTATCTGGAACTCAGCACAGAGAAAGAAATCAGAGCTGGGGACATGATTGGGAAGCTGCAGATGAAGACCATACCGTGAAGGGGTCCATGGGGCTGGCCAGGGCTTTCCCAGGCACAATGTAGGAAGGTGGCAGGGTGACCTAAGGGGGAGCGCAGGAAATCAAGACTCCAGGCATTTTAGCAGCTGATATAAGGGACGGAAATAAATATATGCACATACTTGAATCGCACAGAATTGTTGGGGTGAAAGACCTTTATATATCGGAAGTCTTATCGTCTTCAATTCTTCTGTCAGAATAAGTAGTCCCACACTTGCTTGAGAGGTATAAGAGGAACAAAGTTTAAAGAAAGCAGCTCAGGGGCCAGGGAGATGGCTCAGTGGAATAAGAGCTTTTCTGGCAAGTGCAAGGGCCTGAGTTTAATCCCCAGTTCCACCAAAAAAAAAAGAAAAAAGCAGCTCAGATTGTAGCATACTCAGATCTTAGTTCAAACCAGAAGAAGCTGTAAATTACATAATTGAACATGTTGCTGTTAGCTTGTACTTGTTCCTGCATTCCTTTGGGGAATATTAAAACACTTCTAAGATAATAACCACTTCAGTCACAAATCTGGAACTTGACTTCAGGCAAATCCTGATGGTGCACTGCTATACTAAAAGGGATTAGGAAATGGGGCAGTCTCAGACCACCCATTAATTAGAGTCAATCCTGTTATTTTAAAAGATTGTCAGTTACTCTGTAACTAATTCATGACCTCTTTTTCCCTTTTATTCCATAGGGTAGAATGGTTTTGAAGAAGAAAAAACTGCTTTCTGACTGATTGCCTTGAGGAAAAAAGAACCTATTTTTGTGCATCATTTACCAATCATGCCACACAAGCGTTTATTTTTAGTACATTTTATTTTTTCATAAAATTGCTAATGCCAAAGCTTTGTATTAAAAGAAATAAATAATAAAATAAAAAGACTGCCACTGTGTATTACTGTGTTCCAAAGATTGGCCTGCAGAATACATATCTGAATGTCATTTGTACATATTTCAGACAGAATGTGTCGTGACTCTGGGGAGAAGATAGGGACACTATTTCCATTTGTATTTAATGTTGTCTTCTGCTATACCCAATAAAGTACAAGAATGGAGATCCCCTCCATAGTGACCTGGAACAGAAATCCTGACTTACCCATTTTATTTTCTTCAGGGTGATCATTCTCTGGTAATTCCTTTTCCTTCTTTTGTGGTTTCTCTGCCTCCACCTGGACATTTTGTTTTGTTTCATTTCATTTTGTTTTTTTGAGACAGGATCTGGCTATGTAGTTCAGACTGGCCTTGCCCTTGCTATGTAGTCCAGGCTGACCTCAAACTCACAATGATCCTCCTGCCTCAGCCTCCTGAGTTCTGGGATTACAGGCATGTGTCCCACGCTTGGATAAGGATTTTTAACTGTGTCACTCCCCATCACCTCACCCATGCTTAGGAGAGTGGTTTGCATATAGTAAGTGCTCAATAAATATTTGAGAGATGAAAGGATGAGTATAAGAGTTTCCCACAATGTTCACTGATTAATAATAAATTCTATCTGTCCAGGACATTCTTTCTATTTTGTATAATATTTCTTTTAAGAGAGAAAAATTCAAAAAAGTTAGGAAAGCTGGGGGTATAGCTCAGCAACACAGCAACTGCTTGTGAAGCACAAGATCCTGAGTTCAATTCCTGGTACCAAAAAGAAAAAGTTGGAGAACAATTTTACATATATAAAGAAAATGTTTTGGCCTTATTGGTAAGAAACATATTCTAGTGTTTTATTAAACTGTATGCTTGATGGATGAGGAATATTTATAAACTTCTCAAGAGCAAATAATTTCTCAGCCTTTCTCAGCATACCTGAGAATATTCCTGTTGATAACATTCCTTTTGATTAATTGCAGCAGTCGTGTTGCTAGAGGACTGAAGGCTTCTTTTTCCTGTTGTGTTTTTAGTTGAGATATAATTTACTTACCATAAAATTTAGGCTGTAAAAGTATACATCTCAGTAGCTTTAAGTATCTTAACAAGTTTTGTACAACCATCTTAATTCTAGAACATTTTCTTTACCTCAGAAAAACAAACCTCATACCCCCATTAACAGTACCTACCTTCTGTTTGCCAGCCTTGGAAACCATAAATCTACTCTTTATAGATTCACCTTTTTGGGAATCTTGTATAAATATAATCATACAACATATACCCTTTTATATCTGACTCTGGGACTGTGTATTGTGTAAGACTCATTCGGGTTGCAGCATGTATCAAGACTCTACCCTACAGAATTACAGTGTTTTTGTACTCTGATCTTTATCTTACAGCCTTACTGGACTTATTCACAATGTCTTGTATTAGATTTCTTAGGATTTTCTGTATATAAGATGTCTTTTGCATATGGAGGGCAATTTTTGTTCATCTTTTCCAATCTAGATGCTATTTTATTTCATTTTCTTGATTAATTGTCTCTGGCCAAGAATTTACATAGTAGATTGTCAAATAGAAGTGTAGTGGGGCCCAGGAAGATGGCTCAGTGGAATAAGCACTTCTCTGGCAAACGAAATGGCCTGAGTTCAATCCCTGGTTCCACCAAAAAAAAAAAAAACGTGTAGTGAACAAGCCAGGTGTGCCACTTGCTTGTAATCCCAGTACTCTCTGAAGGCAGAGGGAGAAGGACTGCCACAAATTCAAGGCAGTCTGGAATACACACAGTGAGGTTGAGGTTAGCCTGATCTTCATGGTAAGACCCCGTCTCAAAAGAAAAAAAGAAATGAACAGACATCCATGTTGGCTTAGGAGTTGTGTCAGGTGCTTCTTCCATGTCTCTTGAGATGATCTACTGGCATTTTGTCCTTATCTGTTGATAAGTCTTAAACCACTCTTGCATTCCTGAGATAAATCGTACTTGGTTATAGTGTGTGATCTTCTTTATATGTTGTTGGATTCAGTTTTCTAGTATTTTACAGGGATTTTTTCTAAATCTTAAGATACTAGTGTGTAATTTCCTTGTAATGTCTTTATCTGACTTTGAGATCATTGATATTCTGGCCTCATAAAATGAAGTATAATCTGTTCTGTATTTTGAAAGTGCTTAAGACTTGACATTAGATGTTTGGAAGATAGTAATGGACTTTTCTTTAAAGAAAATTTTAGCTTTAGTTTTGATTTTTTTTTTTCATTTCTTTTAGGGTGAGAGATTAGGTTATAAATTTGAGGTAGGTAGGTAGGTAGGTAGGTAGGTAGGTAGGTTGGTTGGTTGGTTGGTTGGTCGGTTGGTCGGTTGGTTGGTCGGTTGGTTGGTTTTTGAGATATGTCTTACTGTGTTGCCCATCCCAGTCTCACAAATGATTCTCTTAGCTCTCCTCCAAAGTAGGTATGCACCACCACACCTAAATACAGATGTTTATACCCAGAAATTTCCTCTTAAGTCATTTCACCTATCCATAAATATGATATGCCCTGGTGTCTATTTCATTTGTGTCAGATTGCCCCTGTGATTTCTTTTAACACATTGGCTACTTAGTGTATGTTATTTAAATAATGCATATTGGTGAGTTTTCACGTTTTCTTGTTACCAATTTCCAGTTTCACTATAAATGTTTCATTTTTACAATCTCAGTAAAAGATTGAGTTTATTAGGACTTTTGTCAACTAACATATGCTCCACACTGGAGGAAGTTCCATATGTATTGCAAAGAATGGATATTCCACTATTCACTGGGTAGAGCAAGTGCACCCAAGAAAGCTGTTGGGTCTGGTTGGTGAATAGTGTTGTTCCAGGCTTCTCTTTCCTTGTCTTTTATAGTTGTTCTACCCATGATGGAAGGTTAGTGTTGGTATCTTTACTGTTGTTGAATTATTTGTTTCTCTCTTCCATTCTGTTTTTTTCCTCAGACTCGTGGCTGTGTTTTTACATGTTTATGGGGTTGTTTTTTTCTTCTTTTTCTTTTTTGGTATCAAGAGTAGAAGTCAGGACCTTGCAACTTACCAGTAATGCGCTGCCTCTGAGCTGTATCCCTGGCCTGAGTTAAAGAATTTTTAAAAGCTGCACAAGTGATTCATTCCATGTCTGTTCATTGAGACTCACCGTCTCAATGGTCCACCAGCCAGCTCCTAATGCTGAGTATATGACCTTATTCTCTAGAGATGGCTTTGTTGCCTTGACATCTTCCTTAATACAAATTTATTTTCTTCTGGCACTACTTTTATAAATCAGTAGTGTAGCTTCTCCCCCACCTGCTTTTATTCCAGTAGAAGTCAAGCAGTTTTCCTTTCCTCCCTGTTTATGGAGTCATGCTTCCTTTCATCAACAGTCATCAAGAAACTGTTACTGTTTCTGTGGCTTAATGTACTTTTACTCTTCTCAGACATTTCAAATCTTTGATTATGTAAGGCTTTTTTTTTTTTTTTTTTTTTTTTTTTTTTTTTTTTTTTTTTTTTTTTTTTTTTTTTTTTTTTTTTTTTTTTTTTTTTTTTTTTTT
>PVKA01018339.1:0-18123 GCA_004027165.1 Ctenomys sociabilis
AGTTATAACCGTCAATTGTAAGTGGCCCAAATTCACCAATCAAAAGAATCAGACTGTCAGAATAGATCAAACAATGAAATCCAACTATATTCTGCATACAAGACACACATTTAACTCAAAAGGATATTTATAGACTGAAGACCCCATGATGGAAAACAATACTTCATGTGACAAGAACCAAGAAAAAAACAGAGGTAGCTCTTTTTGTTGCTGACAGTGTCAACCTCAAACCAAGAGAGATGAAAAAAGATAAAGAAGGTCACTGCATACTTGTTATGAGAAAGCTGCAAGCATAAGAGATAACAATCATGAACATATATTTACTCAACATAAGGGCACTCAACTATATAAGACAAGTTTTAGAAAATATGAAAAACCTTTCCCTTTAAGGAGGTTAACGGAGGAGTGAGACCTTCCTCCACGCTCTCAGATCCCACCATACCTCTGGATCCAGCCCAACCTGGTTGAGTGACACCTCCCTTCGTGCTCTCTGGACCCCTCCACCACATCGGATCCAGCCAAGTCCCATCGCGTGAGTGAGACCTTCTTCTGTACACTAGGGATTCCCCAACCCTATGGAGACAGCCCACGCTGATTAAGTGAGACCTTCCTCAGTGCTTTCGGGACCACTCCATCCCTCTGGAGCCAGCCCAAATCCAGGCCCAGGGAGTTTGTGGGAGAGTTTTCAATCTCTCCTGCTCCCACTGGACCTTTGCGGATCCAGCCCAACCCAGCCACGTGAGTGAGACTTTCCACCACACTCTCTGGACCCCTCAACCCCTGCAGACCCAGCCCAAGCCCAGATCCTACAAGTATGTAGGAGAGTTCCCCAATCCCCTGCACCCCCTTGTCCTCTCCAACCCAGCCCAGGACTGGCATACAAGCTTGCGGCAGAACTCTGCAGTTGAAGTCCCTGGAGAAAGAGTAGAGAACTATCCAGCTAATCCAGGATCAAAACATTTTGCAGAGGGTCAAAACAGGTTAATTCCAAGAGCTGAAGCAGGAAGGAGATGAAAGCAGCAGCCAGACCCAACCAAGGCACAACTGGATGAATTCAAACTTTGTAGATCTACACTGTAATATCACTAGGTGCTAAGGTTATAACTGCACCAAATATCTATAATAAAGGTCAGAGGATAGTGCTATATAAAATGACAAAGTGAAGGAGTAAAATGCAATCTCAGACCCCAATCCCAGCCAGAAAAAGTGAAGAGGACACTAGCACAGAAGAATTTTGAAATCACAGCTAAAAAGTCTGAATCAATTGCTTTGGAAGTAAAAAGAAACAATGGTAGAAAGGTAGAAAGGAACTCAGGTCAGAAATAATCTCTGAATTAATAATATCTGAAGTAAAGATTCAAATGCAGAAACATATGGAGGAAATCCAATCAGAAAAATATCTCTCTAGTAAAAGAATTAATAACTGCTTCTGAAGAAGACACTGATAAAAAAATAGAGATTAGAAAAATGATGAATTCCTTGAATGAGCAATACACGAAAGAAATACACCATATTAAGCAGAGTCAAAGAGATATAAAGGAATGTAAAATCTCAATCAAAAGCTTGCAAAAGCATTTGAGTGAAAGTGAAGATAGTTTCAGACCTTGAAGACACCACTGCAGCTAGTTAAAAGGTCAGAAAAGATCTCTTAAAAATAGGGTACAGGAAAAAATAATTCATCACCTGCAAGAGGATGCAAAACTGAACAATGTGAGGTTAATAGGCATCAATGAGAAAGAAGGAGTCAATACAAATGACATAAAAACATTATGGGCAGAAGTAATAGCACAAAACTTCCCAAATATGAGGAAACAATCTGACATCAAGCTAAAAAAAAGCATACAGAACTCCAAATAACTTCAACCCAAACAAAAACACACCAAGATCCCAGAAATCCTGCACAAGAATAATATACTGAAAGCCACTACAGAAAAGAAATAGATCACATTCAAAGGAAAACCCATCAGAATTATGGCAGATTTTTCTTCACAAACCATGAAGGCAAAGAGAGCATGGAGCAGAGTACTTCAATTCCTCTATGAAAACAAATTCCTGCCCAGACAACTATACCCTGCAGAGCACTCTTTCAAGTTTGATGGAGAAGTGAAATACTTCCATGACAAACTAAAGAATTTCATGATGACAATGCCAACCCTACACAGACTACTGAAAGATGTTCTAGAGATGGAAAAAAATGATTAGAATTTCATGAAAGACAAGAGAAGGAACCCACTAAATAGGTAAAACAATGAAACACAGAAGAAAAAGGAATAAACAACAGTAGATAAATAACATGACAATCATAAGTCAACACACTTCAATTATAACAATCAATGTAAATGGAATCTATTCATGAATTAAAAGATAAAAATTGGAACAGTGTATTAGGAAATAAAATCCAAAAATACGCTTCAAGAAACACAAATAACTCATAAAGAAATTCATAGGCTGAGGGTCAAAGGATGGCAAACAATACTACATGACCCAGCACCTCAGAAAAAAGCAGATATAGCAATCCTGTTCTCAGAAAGTCTCAACTTCATACAAAGAACGACTAAATGAAATAAAGAAGGCCATTGTATACTGGTCAGGAGAAAATTCAGGAGGAAGCAGTAACACTCATAAATATGTCTGCAGCAATCAAGGGAGCATTCCACTATATAAAACAAATATTAATCTACGTGAAAAAATCTAATATTCAATAGTAATTTTTAACAGGAGACCTTGTTACCCCTTATCCCAAAAAGAGGTCAAGCAGACAGCAAATTAGCAAACAAGTAGCAGAACTGAACCAGAGCTGGGAACAAATAAAATTAGCGGACACATACTGAGTGTTCTACCCAACTCCAACTCAATACACATTTTCTCAGCTGCACATGGGTCATTTTCCAAAATAGACCAAACACTAGTCCATAAGTTATGCTTCAGTATATGCAAGAAAACAAATTATCCCATGCATATTATCTGACCACAGTGCAATGCAATTGGAAATAACACTTAAAAGAAATCAGAAAAACCCTATAAATACATAGAAATTAAAAAACACCCTACTTTGTAATCAATGAGTCACAGATGAAATTAAACAAGAATTTGAACAATATCTGCAACTCAATCACAGTTCAAGCACAACTTATTGGAATTTATGGGATGCAATGAAAGAAGTTCTCAGAGGAAAATTTATAGTTGTGAACTTACACGTTACGAAACCAGAAAGGGAATAAACACCCTAATGTTTCACATACAACATCTAGAAACGGAAAGCAATCCAAACTCAAAGCCCAAAGACAGGAAGAAATCATAGAGATTAGAGATGAAATTCATTCAATCGAGATGAAGAAAAGAGTTCAAAGAACTTATGAATCAAAAAGCTGGTTCTTTGAAATATTAAATAAAATCAATAAGCTCCTAGCTAGCCTTATCAAAAAGAGGAAAGAAAAAATTCAAAGACAAGCAATCAATAATGAAAGGGGTGTAACTACCATGGACCCAGTGGAAAATGAGAAGATTATAATAGACACTTTGAGTATATTTACTGTAACAGAATAGAGGACATAGAAGAAATGGGAAAATTTCTAGAAATGTACAAATAACCAAAACTGAATTAAGAAGATGTAGCCACTCTCAATAACCCAATAACATCCAATGAAATATGAAATATAATAAAAAGTCTACCACAAAGAAAAATCCAGGTCCTGATGGATTCACAGCTGAATTCTATGAGAAATATATGTAAGATATAATCCCTATACTCCTCAAACATTTCAGAAAATAGATATCCCCTGCTCCTGGATATGAAGAACCAACATTGTGAAGATGGCCATACTGCCAAAATTGCTGTGCAAATTTAATGCAATTCCTATGAATGTACCCCAAACATACCTCCCAGACCTAGAGAAATCATACCTAAAATTTATTTGTAACCATAAAATAATTTGAATAGCCAAGGGAATTCTAGGCAACAAAGACAAGGCAGGAGACATTAAAATTCCTGACTTGAAATTAAACTACAAGGCTACCGTGATAAAATCAGCATAGTACTGGCAATGAAATAGAACTAAGAGTCAATGGAATAGATTAGAAAATGCAGATACCTTTACAAACATACAGAGCTACCTTATCTTTGACAAAGGGGCAAAACATACTCATTGGAAGAAAGATTGCCTCTTTAACAAATGGTGCTATAAAACCTGGCTTTCTACAGGCCAAACACTAAAAGTTGACCCACATCTTTCACTATGCACTAAGCTAAAGTCAAAATGGATTACAGATCTGAACAATAAAATAGAAACACTAAGTCTTCTGGAAGATAAATTAGGAGGAACTCTTAAAGACATGAAGATAGGCAAAGAGTTCATGAACAAAAATCAAATTGCAGGGGTAACACCTGAAAGAATTAACAACTAGGACCTCCTCTGATTGAGAAGATTTTACACCTCAAAAGAAATTACTGACAAAGTGAAAAGACAAACCACAAATTTGGAAAAATAAATCTTGACTAATAAACACTCAGGCAAAGGTCTGCTCTACACAATTTATAAAGAACTAAAAAGCATTATGGCCTCAAAATTTAAAGACCCAATCCAGAAATGGGCATCCAAGATGAACACACACTTCTCAAAGGATGAAATTAAAAAAGCAAATAATTATGTGAAAAAATGCTCCACATCACTAGCCATCCATGAAATGCTAATTAAAATAACAGTGAAACATCATCTCACCCCAGAAAGAAAGGCTATCCTATCATAAAGAAATCAACAAACAGCAAATGTTGGAGAGGCTTTGGGGAAAAAAGGAAACTTTCTCCACTGCTGGTGGGAATGTCTACTGGTGCAACCATTATGGAAATTAGTGTGGAGAATCATTAAAAAAAACTATGACTGGAAATCCCATTCAGACCAGCTATGTGCCTATTGAGAATTTTCCCGGATGAAAAGAAATCATCATATCATAGTGATGTATGTCTACCTATGCGTATAGCAGCACAATTTGTGATATTCAAATCTTGGAAACAACCAAGATGCCTATCACCCAAGAAATAGATCAAAAAATGTAGTATTTTATACAGTGGAGGGTTACTTAGCTATAAAAAATGACAAAGCCTTCATATTTAAGTGGATGCCACTTTAAATAAACCAGACACACATGTGTAAATATCATATAGACTCCCTAGTATAAAAACTAAAAAGTAGAAATAAAAATACAAAGATATAACACAATTGAAAGGAAAGTGAGAACTTGAGGATTACACAATGAAGAGGGGGCAAAGAAAAAAGCCCAGGTTGGGTCAGGCTTAAGCCCTAGGTAAGGTCCTACTTTGATGGTCTTTGTTAGGAGAGTTCTTGAAGGCAAGGAGGGCTGTTAGAATGATGGTTTATGCCCACATAGAAGCTTGTTCCAGGTATCTTATTTAGGACAAGAAGACTGAGGAGACAGTAGGTGATGGGCTTGAGTCTCCTCTAATGTTTGGGGTTTGATGTGTATTAAGGAATGCAGAGAAAGGGCATGAGATCTCTGAGGCACAGCAATGTAGGAATAACATGTGTGGTGTGAGTGGGACTGAAAGTGTCTCAGAGTATGTAGCCAAACCAGAGAAGAGGACGTGGCTGTGCACTGAGGTTAAGTTTATAGAACAAGCACTGTGGGGAGAGGGGTGAGACAGACATGAAGCTGTTGGATGAGATCTTTCTCCCTGAGAGGTATGGAATAGGTTGGGTTTATAAGGAAGCATAGTACGTGGGGCCAGCAAGGCATGGGCCTGTCTGAAGGCATCACATAGATCTTCCCTCATCACCCACTATGGAGACTGTAGATCTAATATAGCAACTGTAGAACTCAGGAAGAACACTATGCATGGTGTCCATGTGAGCAAGAGTGGGTTTTTTTGTTTGTTTGTTTTTACCAGAAATGTCCAGTGAGACTTGGGACTCTGACAAAGATATCTTGACTTTGGCCATGGATTCCAAGGTATGTTAATTCTCTTCAGTGGCAAGCCCAAAAGGTAAAGCCTTGATGGATCTACCTGTAGCAAATTTTCCTCTGAGGGCAGGAAACTGGATGACTTTCCTATTCTGTGGCAGACAGGGAATTGGCATTTCCAGTGACCCTCAAGCCTACAGATGGAACCAGATCTCAGGGGTGGCTGCAGGTCCTGCTTTGATGGGAGTCCTGAAGGTCACAGCCAAAAGTTGGCAATTTGTATAGTTAATTTTGGTTTCTATTGTTGAAGACCTAGAAAGTCAGGTTATGTAAGTTTCCCTGTGGGGTTTGAGGACTGAGATTTGTCTTTTTAGTTTGGCATGAACATCAGCAGTAGATTGGGATGCAAAATAGAAATTAATGACAGTTGTTTCTTCAGTAGAATTTAGGTCTATATTAGTATTTTATTATCAGTATTTTATCTGAGTATCGATTACATTGGAGAATAAAATGTGACCAAAGAAATGTTATTTTTTTATCAACCGTGGACATATTAACAGTTAAATTCCTGCAGAATGTTAATAGACAGTAGTCAAACTTTTACAGAGCAACAGTTAGAGATAGCAGTGTTGTATGAGTCATAACAGATGATGAAATCTCTATTTTGTTTAGGTACTCATAAATGTAAAGGCATATACACAGGGCATATATCACATAAATGTTTGTTAGAAGATTATCATCTACCTAATGACCTTATGTTACCTTGACATGAACCTCCTTCTTTATTTTTTTTTTTTCTTGGCAGAACCAGGGATTCAACTCAGGCCCTTGCACTTGTCAGGGGAGCGCTTATTCTACTGACCATCTCCCCACCCCCAACATAAAATTTTTATTATAAATATTTTGACCATAAAGGAAAGGCATGAATATATTTACTTTACCAACTTTTATGAGGAAACCTTAATGTTTTAAAAAAACATTATATTTTAACTACTGAACAAATTACTGGGTGTGTCTTCTAAGGAGATTATTGGGGCTCTGCACTGATGAAAAATGTTTGGCCTTCCTTCATCCACCAACCAAGAGTCCTATCCAACAATCTCTCCATATTTTAATAATTTTATTTAATTGTAAATTAATTTTGATATTATGTAGAATCGCTGGTAACTCAGGAGAAAGCATATGTATAAGTCTATATTTTAACACAAATAAAAAGAAGAGCAGCTGTTGACAGAACAACATGTCAACACATACACAACACAAATAAATGTCTTTACAAAATCAGAATGCACTCCAATATATTTCTGGCCAGATTAAATAGTGGTGACCTTTGAAGCTTGTAATTATGAGAGACCAGTCAGAACTTTGATAGGTCACTTAACAGAGATATCTTATAAGGATTTGAAAAATGGGGCCAGGGACAGAGATTAGTAGAATAAGCTGGCAAGTGCAAAGGCCTGAGTACAATTCCCAGTTCCCCTCACCCACAAAAAGAAAAGAATTTGAAAAAACAAAAAAGCTATTATTTATAGTTACCAAGTTTGAGTAAAAACAGGAAAACTGAGCTGAGGATAAGAATTAGGCACATCACAATGGAGGAGCACTGACAACTCACTCATAAGTCCTAAACTCACAATCTGGCAAGGAGTGTAGTAACTTTTATCAACTGAGACAAGTTTATCTTTGTAGACTTTTTAGCTTGCAGCTTGCAGTGGATAACCCAAGAAAGAGAGTACCCCCCAGGAGAGGGGCAGAAAGAATCTCCTCTTTGTGGTTATAAGAGCAGAGCACCTGCCTACACAGGTGATTAAGGGGTTGGGGGGAGTGAGCAACAAGCTCAACCAATAAATAAGAACCCATGTGGTGTGCTCTGTGCTCGATGGGCTGTTATCCTGCCATTAGCTTGATAGCAGAGGAAGGGGTATAAATGTGTTGTTAGTTTTTCTCAGAGTGAGAAACCTGGAGGAAAAGAAGTCTGTGATTGGATTGCAAGTTGAGAGAGGAAAGCAAAAACATAGGGGACTTCAGATTATTTCCCAGGGTGGGGACAAAAGTTACCTAAATTAATGATGGTGTCATAATCACTAGTAGCCTGGGGGGGAGGAGAAAGATAGCCTCATTGTCCAACTTGGATCGTGACCAGGCTGTTTGGCAGAAGAAAATTAGGCATTTGGCTCTAAGTTTGGAAAATGCCATAGTAGCAGAGAGCCAGATTAGGGAGAGGAAAAGTGAAAGGAGACTGAAGGCAACAATTGTGTTGTAGGAATATTGAAAGGGATGTGGGACCATAGCCCTCAGAGCCGGCGTCCTCAGTCAGACAGGAAGCCGAGTGGTGGCTCGATGTGTCGACATGACTCTACCAGACCAGAGTGGGGACATGGACCTAGAGGCATAAAGCTGGGAGACCAGCCATTCAAATAAGACAGTCGCCCTCAGGGAGAAGTCAGGATGAAATAAAAAATGAAAGAACAAAAGATGACATCGATGTTGGAGAAATTCTGGAAAGAACCCCAAAGGAATTTAAAGGCTATCCACTCGAGGTATGAGTTGAAACAGTCACGGGGAAGATGGTTGTAGGCTGGGGCAAGCAAGCTATCCAAGAATAACATTTATTTTCAAGACATATAGAAAAGGAAAGAAAAAATGGAAGTATAGAGAGTGACCTCGTCCAGGCTAAAGTTGGGGAAGGAGCCTCAGAGAATTTACCCTTGATAAATTGAAAGAAGGGGTTGAGTGTAGATAACATGTCCCAAGGAATAAATGACCTTTTTTTCCCAATAAGTTGGACAATGGGAGAGGTTTGTATTTTAAATTGTGTTTAATGAGGGATCCTCAGAGTTTTAGGTGTCATTTGTGGTTAGGTTAGCAAGGGAGGTCCTAGGCTTGCAGTTCACTCAAAAGGGCTGGTGTTGGACTGGGGCAAGGTCCTCATTAGGGAGGACTGGAAGATGCCTTGGCATCATTCTCAGGTTTTTGACAGTAGAAGTTAGGTACAAACCATGCAACTGATAAACCAGGCATTCTGACATGAGAAGATTTATAGGATAGCAAGCAGGCTGGCTGTCTAGTGGACCAAGAGAGCAGTGAACAAGACAAACAACAAGGCTTTTAAGATGTTAAGGTGTTAGTTGGAGGGATGGAGTTTGTTGGCTTAAACAGCCAAAGAAGAGCTAAACTTGGCAGGACTACCTGGTCTGTGGGAGACTTTTGATCTTAACAAAGAAGAGTTTCTGTGGTTGCTTGCAAAGGTCAAAGTCAGGTACACTTGTTCTGTGGTTTTGGGCTTGGCTCTGTGTGGAGCCAAGGAGCAGAGATTTTGGGGGCAGTGTAACTCGGAAAGCAAGAGGGAGAGTGTTTGGGAAAGGGTACCTGGGAAACTTTCAACCCTGACATATCAGTAAGTAAAACATAGAACAAATGGGTAGATTCTTAGATACATAGATACCATAAAGCTGAATCAAGAATATATAAAAACGCTGAACAACAATAACAATGAGAGAAATTGAATATTTAGTTAAATCATGATGGAGAAACTATCTTTCCATATGCCCAAAGCTAAAATTAGACCCATATCTATCACCATGCACGAAACTACAGTAAAAATGTATTAAATATTAAAACAGAAACACTAAGTCTTTGAAGGAAAACGTAGACAGAAATCTTAAAAACAGAGGTAGAGACAGATTCCTTAAACAAAAAACAAACTGCATCTGATATACTTCAAAGAATTATTAACTGGTATTTCATCTTCATGAAAAGTTTCTTCCTGTCAGAAAAAAATCACTAAATTGAAAAGAAAACCAACAAATTGTAAAAAGAATTATAGCCAACTCTCCCTCTGGCAGAAACCTTCTGTTAGGAACATATAAAGTGTTAAAATAAAAAGAGGCTCCCAAAATTCAAAGACCTAAGGCAAAAAAGGTCATCTGAGATGAATACACATTTCTCAGATGAAGGAATACAAATGGTACATAAATATATGAAATAGTGTTCAACCTCAGCGGTTATTCAAGAAATGCAAATTCAAACAACACTGAGATTTGGTCTTATCCTGGAAAGATGGCTATCATCAAAGTCCACCAATAACATGTGCTGAAGTGAATGTGGTGAAAAGGAACCATTCTCCACACTCGATGGGAGTGTAGATTGATGCAGAGTGGGAATCATTGTGTGGATTTCTTAAGAAGTTAAGATCTGTGGTCCCACGGGCAGCAACTATTCCCCTACTAGTTATTTTCCTGGAGGAGCAAATATACAACATCACAGCGATGTATATCCACCCATGTTTATTGCATTGCAGTTTGTCATAGCTGAGTCTTGAAAACAACAAAAGCCCATTGACTGAGGTATAGATAAATAAAATACTTTTACACAATGGAGTATTATTTAGGTATAAAAAGGATAAATTTAAGGCTTTTATTGGTAAATGGATACAGCTAGAAATCACTGACTATTTTCTTAAGTGAAATAAATCAGGCCTGCTTGTGCAAACATCATATTGTCTCATTAATGTAAGAACCCAGAAGAGTAAATAAAATCTGAAGGGCACAATAGATACTGTAAAAAGGGAATTAATCTGTCCAAAAGGACTGAATTAATGAGATGAGAAGAAACACAGGAGAGGGAATAGAGGAACGAGAAATAGCTATTCTGTATGCAAGATGTCTTCAATAATTGAATTGTGGATTTCTGCTGGCCTATGGAAAGAAACAATTAATGACTAATTTTTTTTCATTTTGTTCTCTCTGCTTAATTTCTTTTTTTAATTTTTTTAGTTTATTTTTTAAATAATTTTACTGAGAAACAAATAGCAGTAAGACAGTTTCAAAACTGATTAGTAGGACAGCTTCAATAATTATTGCATATAGTTATCTTATGGTTATTTACTGTACAAAATGCAGTCATGATATCCTGTCCACAAACAATATTAGAACAAATCTTTCTGTTCATTGAAATAAGATAATGTAACTGTATATTTATCCTAACTATTTTGAATATACAGATACAAAATGGTCATTCATTTTTATCCCCTTTTTGTTTAGTGTTTTCAGAGAAGGATATTCCATTGTCATTTAATTACTTATAACCTTTTTTCTCCTTCAAACTTTGCTTGCATATACCTTCCAAGCAACTAATTTGAAGACAACAGTATGCAATACAGCAAACACTGATGATTTATATTATTCAATTTACTGAAATTCTGTATCATGTCTAATATTTATTATTTTGTATTTTTAGAAAGAATTTATAATATGAACAGAATGGGACATTATTATAACAACATGAATTTTTTTTTTTTTTTTTTTGTCTTTTTTGAGACAGGGTCTCACTATGCAGTTCAGGCTGGCCTTAAGCTCACTTTGTAGCTCAGGCTGGTCTCGAACTCACAACAATCCTCCTGCCTCAGCCTCCCAAGTGCTGGGATTACAGGCATGCGCCACCACGCCCGGCTAACAACATGAATTTTAATAAAATAAATTTAAATGTTTTATATAGGAAACTAAGTTTTTTAATTTGTCTTTGACTTGTAATGAGATTCATATTCATAATTCTTCTCTTAAAACATGCACAGACTGGAAAAATGGAAAAGCAGTGCTATTGTTTGAATTAGAGAATTTAGGTCACAGAGAAAATCCATAATCTAGAAATCTGGGTCTATTTGGAACATCTGAAATTCTCCTAAGGAAAAGTCACCCAACCAAAAAAAAAGGTAAAATTTCTTAAACTGTGCTTTTTCACAATATCTGGAAGTTGAGTATGCACTAATGTAAGACTGAAATGATTTTGATGCCATGGGAAGTGACATAAATAGAGTTCTTCCATAATAACAGCATAAAGCAAGAAATCAGTGATAGGAAACATGAAAATCTCCAAATGTTTGGAAGTTAAGTAACAAATTCTAGGTAACAAATGCTAAATACCAAATAGTTATGAAGAATATCTCCAGAGATGTAAACACATTGAAATAAATAAAAAGAAAAACACAAGTTAGCAAATTTAGAGGATTTAGTGAAAATAGCAGGTTAAGGAGAATTTATACCATTGAATGTAGAAATTGGAAAAAATACATCAGTCATAAAAATTAAGAGAAAAAAGACAAAGTTACCAATGAATACAATGACAAATCAATTAATTTTGTAGGCATGGCTATTAAGCCATAGTGTTTTCACTGAGCTACATCATCAGCATCTCTTTCTTTTTTTCATTCTCTCTCTCTCTCTCTCTCTCCTTTTTCTTTTTTTTTTTTTGAGACAAGTTCTCACTAAGCCACTAGGAAAATGTACAGATGTGTACCATCATATCTTTTCTAGCTTGCAATGATAAAATTTTAAGAAGTCACTAGAATTAGAATTAATAATATAACAGAAACAATCTATAAACAATAAACTGGAAATTAAAAAAAATACTTAAAACAGTAAAATTGTAGCCATGGAAATAAAGAACAAAAGAGATCAAATTGCTAGTATTACCAAGAATTTGAGCAATAACAAATGCTGGAGGGTCTGTGGGAGAAAAGGAACATTTCTCCAGTCTTGGTGGGAGTGTAGACTGTTACAACCACTATGGAAATCAGTGTGGAGAGTCCTCAAAACGCTCCATTAGAGGTCCCCTTTGACCCAGCTATTCCCCTCCTGAGTATTTTCCCAGAAGAACTGAAAAAAAAAATCATAGCACAGCGATGTGTGCCTTCATATTTATTGCAGTGCAATTTGTCACAGCTAAATCTAGGAATCAGCACGAGTGTCTATCAGTTGAGGAATGGATGAAAATATTGTGCCATTTTTGTACAATTGAGTATTTCTCTGGTTCAGAAGGATGAAACTTTCACAGGAGCACGGATACAAATAGAGATCATACTCATAAGTGAAATAAATCAGATCCACATGTGCAAACAACATATTGCTTCACTAGTGCAAGAACCTACAAGAATAAATAAAATATTAACAGTGCTGTGAAAGAGAAGGAAACTGCTCAAAGGGAGGAACCACTGACAAGAGGGAAGCAAAAGAAAAGGGAAGAAATAAATAAATATGATAGTTTGGGTAATACTATCCTGGTTTCTACTAGTCTATTAAAAAATGCAGTTAATGCTTAAATTCTGGTTTTTTTTTTCCTTTGTGTATTTTAAAACAGGCTCTACAAGGTCTCACAACACAGATCAGACTCATAGTGATCCTACTGTTTTTAGCTTCCCATGTTCCGCAATTACAAGCACACGCCACTGTGCCCAGCCTCAGTAAACCTCTCAGCGCTCCCTGGGCGTGGGGCCAGCACCGCGTGCTGGGGATCTAACCCCCGTCACTGTGCCTGCCTATGCAGGCACTTTAGTTAGCTCAGATACCTGATTCGTCCTTAATGCTTAAATTCTTTGCCCCTTTTGACATTTTTATAACTTTTGACCAATTTTGCATTCTTATAATCTCATAATCTGAACAACTAATTTGAAGGCAACAATATGCAATAGAAGCGTAGTTGAATTCTTGCAATTTTCCTGTAATTTAGTTTAGTGATATACTCTATCATTTCTAATTTTTTTTGCCTGTTTCTATTCCCTTTTAAAAATTGCTAGTATTAGTGACAAAGAGAGGCTTATCATTGATTGCATACTCAGGAGACTTGATGCAGTTTCTAGGAAGTTTTGTGTTTATATTTCTAACATGGGTATGAATACATAGGCTTTCTTTATTTTCTGTAAATGTTGTGGAGTTGGGGGCACCAGCCTCTCTCTCATAATATATTAAGTGGTGTACAGAACAGTTTAGGCACAACTGGTGCCTCAAAAATCAAAATGTTCAGAATACATCAAAAGGACAGAGAAATCAACAGAAGGCAACCACCATTGCTTTAAATGAGCAGAATAGGAGTGATACAATCAATGGAGCAAATAATATAACAATGGATTATAATTAAAGTATAAAATAAATCACCATGAGAACATACTGATATAACATGTTTAATATTTGAATACAGGAGACTATGTTTTTTTTTGTTTGTTTTTTTGCAGATTCTCCCTCTAGGAGGGGGATTCCATGGATATGTACTCAGAAATCGTTTTCTAGAAAATGCAGCATGGCGCTGGCAAGATAGCTCATTGGACTATGGTGCTGCTGAGGCAAAGTCAAGGACTAGAGCTTGATTCTGGCACCACATGCTGTGCCTGTTGCACCACCTCTCCCTGGGGGGCTGAACCAGCCACAGACAGAGACTGGGCGTGGTGGTGCACACGCCTCTAATTCCCACACTAGGGAGACCAAAAACAGGAGGATCACTATGAGTTCAAGCTGCTTACTGAGACCCTGTACTAAATACAAATAAATAAATGATAAAGAACATGTATGTGAATAGCTGAAATAAATGTTGGTAACTGTATAGTGAAGAAGCCTGGAGAATACTATTGCTCATTTATGTGAGTGGCGGTAGTGTGAGAAGTGCCAGGCCCGTCACACACACCTCTGATTTAATGCACTGAGAATAATACTGTGATTCTTTGAACCAAAATTGCAGCCTAATAATTGAAAATAAGGTAAATAGATAAAACCTGAGCAAAGTTCTACTGAATAGCTGGCCAACATGTCCCAAAATGTCAACATTATCAGAAACAAGAAATGTTTGAGAAATATAATAGCTCAGGCAAAGGAAACAGGACAAGAGAATATATATATTTTTTTTTCTTAAATACTATAAATCTGACGTTCTAATGTAATCTGTAAAGAGTGAGCAAAATTGAATGTCACTTATACAGAAACTCTGTGTGCTATCATTGAAATATTTCTTTAACTATGAAGGTATTCTAAAATAAAACTATTAATAAAAGTACAGGCAACACTTACTAACTTTCTGTTCATACAGAAATTCTAATTGATACGCAGAGCTCTTTCTTATGGATTTATCTCCCAACTAATAATAATTAAAACACTTTATGCTAAGGTAATTTTTTATTAATGCACACTTCCATTAGTCTTTAATGTATAAGAATTTTTAAAAATGGTATATGAAGCTAGGTGTGGTGGCACAGGCCTGTAATCCTAGCACTCAGGAAGCTGAGGCAGGAGGATTGCTGTGAGTTTGAGACTGTCTTGAGCTACAAAGTGAGCTTAAGGCCAGCCTGAACTGCATAGTGAGACCCTGTCTCAAAAAGACAAAAAAAAAAAAAAAAATGGTGTGAATGAAAGAACATCATTTTACCTGACAGTACATTAGAAAAATCAGTTATCTTTCTAACAGATGTGATAAAATAAACTATTAATGGTGAGACTTATTCCCCAAAATTTTATAACCTTAAACTTCACTTTCAATTTATTGCCTTTAAAATTCATTTTATGTTCATAATACTTAAATGTTTATTTCTTCACAAAGGAAGGAAAACATTTTTAAGCTTTAATCATATTTTTCTATGAAATAGAAGTTGAATAATTTTCATAAAAATTAGAAAATTTAATGTAATTGTCTCAGGAATTTCTACAAATATCTATATATCTCTGTGACTGTAGCATACCCTGATTATTGACCATCTGATAATCTCAAACTGATAACATTTGGATTTTCATAAAGTTATTTTATGAAAAAGATTCTGGACTTTGTGTATATGGAAGAGTCGGGTGAATCTTTCGCTCTTCTTTTCTGAAAGCTTAAAAAGTAATGATGACTTAGCTTTGCTTTTAAAACGTGCCCAATATATTATTTAATTTATGATAAATAAATTAAGGCCCGAAATTGAAATCAATATCATAAAAATCATTATCATACATTTAAGAATGTAAGAATTTCTGCAGTTAAAACTATAAAAATGATATAAATGTTTTCACAGTTGTTTCAGAATATAATGAAACAATTGATAATTTTCTATGTAGATGCATACTTCAAAAGTATTATTTACGATTTGTTACTCCATCCTTTTATCCCCAACAAATGCTAGCTGTAGTTCCTATTTCCTTTAAAACAAAATAATCTTGTTTAATAATTTCACCTTTAAAGTTGAGGTAAAGAATAATACTCCCCTTCTAAAGTGCAGTCAAATATCCTGACATCCCAATGAAGTATTTTTTTTCTTGCTGCCTCCATAAACAAAACTAAAACACTAAATATTCCCATTTTACCCATGATGTTACAGGAGATTGGATGCAGTAATATATCAAAGACATATTCTTGTGGGTAAACACACACACACACGTACTTATACAGATGTAACTAGCTATATGTGTTCTGTTTGCTTGTGATCACATGCAGACATCTATAAACATGCACTGAATATGAAGTTATGTGGATATGAAATACAGGGAATTTATTTTATGTAAGGTTCAAAATTATGCACCTATAGCAAATTCATGGATTGTGTGTCTAGTTCTTAAGAAAGAAAACCTGTATATCCTCACTCTCTTGAGTTTTGCCTTAAGGATGGATAGTTAGTGAATAGTAGCTTTTACTGAGTTTGGTGCTCCTATTCACGTTTAATGGCTATACATTATAGCCTTTATCTTGTTACACGCTGAGCTCATTTTGACAGATTTGCCAAAGAAGTTAGTTTCCACATGCTGGTAATTAGGTTTAGTGACAGTCAATACTAAAACAATGGATCTTGTTCATTCCAAATGTTTTTTTATGAATGTTCATTTGCCTCTAATTATGTTCTTGTTATGAGTTCGGGCTGCTGAATTTTATTTTGTTGTGTTTTTCTGACAGTTAGGAAACTAACTTTTAGTTTAATATGAGAATCTACTAGGAATTTCACTTCTGACAAAATGAAAGGCAAATTCACCTGCGGTGCGTTCAATTTCTCCTTGATACAGAGTCAATATCGCAGAGTCATTTGATTCTCACCCGGCAGGATTTATAAGGTGAAGAAGGCAGACTCTGAGTGAGAACACTCGGGCATCAGTGTCAAGGCTGTGGGGGTCTCTGAATGCCTTGGTTTTGTATTTCTTCTTTCTTGCAAATCGCATCTACATTTACTTATGTCAGTATTTGTATTTTAGCCTTTTCCTGATATTTAATGTTACTTTTAAATAATTACAAATCAGATAATGTAAGAATACAAGAACAAAGCATAAATTGAACTAAAATATTTCTTGTTTGTTTTGTGTTTTAGAGGGTTTACAGGGTACTCAGCATCTCAATACTAGACCGGACTCATAGTGATCCCCCTATGTACAGCTTCCCAAGAACTGGGATTACAATGGCAAGCCACCATGCCTAGTCTCAGTTGCAGTTTCAATGTGCCCCCCCCCAGGGGGGCAGCGAGATTGGCATGGGAAGGCCCTGGGATAAATTAAAATTTTGGAGCCCGGCGTGGTGGCGCATGCCTGTAATCCCAGCACTGGGAAGCTGAGGCAGGAGGATTGTTGTGAATTTGAGACCAGCCTGAGCTACAAAGTGAGCTTAAGGTCAGCCTGAACTGCATAGTGAGACCCTGTCTCAAAAAAAGAAAATAAATTAAAAATAAAAAATAAAATAAAATTTTGGATCTTAGTTTTGACATAGAATATGGGTGGTTTTCAAGGAACTAGGAGAATCTAGCTTTATTTTATGTATACATACTTTTTCTCATATTCCTGTTAGTTCCTTGAAAATTTTCTTTCGTGCTATTATTGTTTAGATAAGACATGATGCCTATGTTTTTCACCATGATTACTAGGAAGACAGCAATAAAAAAACATCAGCATATTATCTCGGTTTCATTGTTTGTTTATCTTTTTTACTCTTTAAAAAAATGAATATGGGTGCTTTAAGAAATCTGATTCCTGACCTAATACAAAAGTTGCTTCAAACTCTGACCTGCTGACAGAGCTTTGAATTTGTCAAGCAAGCTGAAATCATGTATGTAAGCTCATCTACAGTTAATTTTAACTTGAAGAAAATAGGGAAGTGAACCAAGTTGATTTTTGGCTTCTCTTGTTTAACCCTACAGTAGTATTTATCTTATCCTACTTTGCTTATATAACTTCAGTGATTATTATTCAACATAAATTACGTGCTTCTTTGAATGTGATATGCTTCAGATGTTTAACTACTTTCAGTTGAGCTGCAGTAATATTTATATGAAATTGTATCTCCTAAAAACCTAGAACTACATTTCTTTAGTTATGAAATCAAGAAATATTTATGCTACTTCAACACATTTTACATAGAGATTAGGACTAAAATTATGAGGAACACAGATCTTGATAATAATTTGTAGAGATTGAGACTTAAACAAAGTGTGTATTTCCT
>PVKA01018339.1:18223-44156 GCA_004027165.1 Ctenomys sociabilis
TCTTTCTTTCTTTCTTTCTTTCTTTCTTTCTTTCTTTCTTTCTTTCTTTCTTTCTTTCTTTCTTTCTTTCTTTCTTTCTTTGGTACATATCTTGTTTCCAATGGCCATTGATGGTAAGAAACTTCTATATTGCTGGGGATGTAGCCTGGTGGTCTAAGCACCTGCCGGGCATGCACAAAGACCCAGGTTCGATCCTCAATATTGCATGCTGTGCTGGCCTCAGAAAAGCAATTGTGCATACTGGCCATCAAAACCAAGCACGGTGGCACACACTGTAATCCCAACATTGGGAAGCTGAGACAGAAGCATCACTACAAGTTTGAACTGTATAGTGAGATCTTGTATCAAACTAATTAATTCTACAAATAGAAATTTTCATAAAATTCTGTTCACATCTATCGTCACTTGTCCTCAGCAAATGTGTACAGAAGATGCAACAGATTTGTTATTTTTTAACTCTTATTCCAAATATTCTAGAGCCAACATATATGAATTTACATGCTGTGTTGTGCTTCTTAAATTAGAATTTTATTTGTTAAAATAAGATTCTGCAATTTGAGCTACAAAATTAAATTTTATTATTGACTGAAAGGAAAGGGCAAGAACTGAGTAAGAAAGTTTTCAAAGTTGCCCAAGGTGTAAAACTACAGGAGTGGAGAGATTGAACGATAAGGACTTTAGGCAACTGAGAGCCCAATTAATATCATAGGCTCTTCTATGGAGGCTCCATCACTTTTCAGTCTACTCATCTCTTAAGATATTTTCAAACATATTTTTTGGAAATTTGGAAAATGTATTTTTAGTAGTGTTATAAAGGCTTTGTCTATCGGTGATAAGTATTTATGACACTTGTTCCTGATCTATCAAGTCCATTAGATTAAGAAACCTCTCAGGTTAGTAGAGCGTGCTTCTGAGCGGGGCTGCATGGCCGTGCAAGTGGGGCCATGGCTGCTCCCTGCGGTCCAGGGCCCGATCCCCTAAGGCACCGTGGCCCTGGCTGCGTGCCGCCCACCAGGAGCACTCTCCTCTGTTCTTCCATGTGCTTCTGCCAAGACATTTCTGCTTGTGCCGGCTGTGTCACTGAATCCTCTAAACTGTGGGACAAATCCATTTCTCCTTCTTTCAGTTGTCAGATACTGGGGCCCAGCCACAAGAAGACAGTCTACTACACTATTTTACTGCTACATATGGATGTCACATTGGTCTTTAAAGGCATAAGACTTTCAATAACTGTGATGTTCAAAACCTACATAAAACTTATTTTGTCCTATATATGAATTCAATGCTTTTCTAAATGAATTGCTACAAACTAAAATTAGTAAGCCATTTTAACCCAAATTGCAACATCTTCCTGCTATTGTTTATCCTTACTAAGTCATTACTTTACACAAAATCATCCCCTACAGATTTTGAGGTTGTGTTATGTGCTTTCCCTTTAAATCATTTATAAAGTGTTAAATAAGGCATACACTGCTCCCACAGGAAAACTCATGGTTGCATTCTGTGTTTAGAAAAGTGCTCTCTGATTCCCAACCTTGCCTCTCTCTCCAGGCTGGTTGTCTAAGACAAAACATTTCTGCAGCTCCCATGTTTTAAAGATGCTCAGTACATTTGGGGACATGATTTTATCAGTTATTTTATAAAAATCTCTGTAGTTATTTTCCTGATTGCTGCTTTTATGTTTTAGCAGTTTTTCTTCCCCTTACAAGCAGTTATTTATTATTTATAGCTCATTTATATACATTTTAAGGGTCCCATTAGCTATTATACTAAACATGTTATGATAGCTGGTAGTCATTGAATCCCCCTTTACTACATGATCTATTAATTTTGCTGAAATTAGACTACTGTCTTAGTTATTTCAGATTATCTTACCAAGGCACCTTTGAAATGCAACAGTAATAACCCTAGTCATTCTAAATATTACTTTAGTGAACTCTTGCATCATTTCTAATGTTTTTTTTTTCTACTACTACTTTGTGTTCTTTAAAAATAAAAAAGTGACTCACACTTTTTAAGGTACAAGATTGTGTCACACTCCTATATGTTATCAGAAATAATGATTATACACTTAAAAATATTTCCCTCCTTTCACAGTAGAACCTGTCCAAAACCTCTACATTGTATCTCTGACTTTTTAGTATTTCTATAGATTTTATATAAGATATTTTCCTGTTTATCTACCTCAAAGACAGCCAAACCCTATCCAGGACTGTGGAAATCAAAGTCTACAGTGTTTGTCATCTCTTTTACTCTATTCACTATTGAAATCATTTGGGAGGGGCTGTTAGATAATGTCTGCACAAATGTGGTCATGCTTATGTTATCAAATGTAAACAACAATTCGATATTATAATTCATGTTATAAACTTACATAGTAAGCAAAAGTAGTTGCATCAAATTCATTGCACACAATGCACATGATTCTTGAAAGTAAAGCTAAAATATTTTTATGATGCATATAAAACAAAGAGAAACACAGACACCTGTACTTGGGTATATGATATGCTGTTTTTTCCAATCATTACTAAAGCTGAGATGCATAGTAATATACATAACTTCTGGTCACATTCACACTATTTTGACAAACATTTCAATGCTTTTGTGCTCAAATGAAATATGCCTGTGTATAATTTTCCCTTTATTTCCAGTCATCTCTGCCTCAAAACTTAACCCACTGACTGTATGATATGTTTTTTCCTTAGATAAACTTTTCTTCCCAGCACTCGGGAGGCAGAGGCAGGAGGATTGTTGGTGAGTTCGAGACCAGCCTGAGCTACAAAGTGAGCTTAGGCCAGCCTGAACTGCAGTGAGACCCTGTCTCAAAAAGAGAAAAAAAAAAAAAAATAAAAACAAAAAAAAACTTTTCTGGTTTTTCACTCCTGAGCCCTTTCATAAACTCTTTCGAGTTTGGATTACATACCAGGAAAACTTCTTGTTGCCTATCCCTGCTGCCTTTCTGAGTCCCCAGTTACCATGAATTGTAATTTGTGCAAGACAATTAAGAACAATGAACATATTACCCATTGATAAGTTAGTATGATTTGTTACACAATATTTAAAAGAATGAGGAAAATATACAAGCTGAAGCTGTGTCTTCTCAACAGAGGCACAGTGAACTTGCTTGGCATAGATCTAAAGTGTACTGTTCCTGGAAACACAGAATATGAGTTAGGATTTATTGACAGCTTGAAACTAACCACAGCCCTTCCCAGGCTCTGATTCCATGCTGTTCATGTGTTGAAAGCCATTCTTAAGGTTTATCATAGGTTTATGAGTCCTTTTATGTATTTGAAGGAAGTAGTGGGACTTGGAAATGATACTTAGGCAGAGAACTAAGTGTGTTCCACTTGATATGTAACTTAATGGACTTTATTTATTCATTTATTTACTTATTTATTGGTACTATGAAGTGAACTCAAGACTTTGTATTTGCCAGCAGGCACTGGTGCTACAAAGCTACATCTCTGGCCCTGAATGTGTTTTAAATTACAATTATATAGAGATGATGGAACAGTAAGAATATCAGAGAAAAATAAAGTAGTTTAAACAAAGAAAAACATTTTTATTTTCTTTTTGGAAATAGGATCTCATTAGGCAGTATAGTCTAGGCTTGAACTCAGTAGTATAGCTCAGATTATTCCAAACACATGGCGATACTCCTGCCTCATCCTCCCGAGTGCTGGGAAAACAGGTGCACACCATCTCACTCAGTTTTGTCTAAATGGATTGTAGATTTACTGAAGGAGTTCAGGAGAAACACATATATGGATGTTAGAATGTATCTACCACAGGTGTGTATATGTGTGTGTGTGTGCATGTGTGTGTGTGTGTGTGAGCATGCGCAATGTGAAACTATCAAGCATTTTTTTAGACAAACAGAATAATCATGTGTACTCAGAAAATTCAAATTTGTGTATTATGTTCAATAATACAGAGAGGCTGGATGTGGATGTTCAAATATTTGTATACCCAAGAGGTTATCAGATATAAAAAGATAGTATTTAATGAAGTTAAAAATATTTGATGAATGTTTTATTTCCTATGTATCTTTGTACCCTGGGTTGCTACCATTTGAATAAATGTGGAGCCTTTACTTTGTAGAGCAAATGGGATAACATTCAGTTACCAGGCAGAAGTCATGATCAACTTTCTGATATACATTTTAAATATTATTGGAGTATAGTTTAGTGTCCTCTGTAATTCTAGGTTTTTACAGAATTACAGAAAATTACTATCTCTGTAAATTGGCTGGATCTCTCCAGATTTTCTAAAAGTATCTGTCTATAAGACATACTTTACAAAATGCAAACTTTAAAGAAGTTTGAGATATTTCAATTGTTCTATTCTAGTATTTTCTTTCAGAAGAAGTTTGTATCAGCTCACTTTCACCTTGTTATTTAGAGGAAGAGCTTCTGAGGGCTGTGTTCTCTGGAGAGCAATAGGTCCATGTGGGCTCTCCCATCTGTTTGAATGTATGTCGGGCAATCACGGTACAGTCCTTGACTATTGACTGAATAAACACAAAGTGAAAAACTCCTGATTTTTTTTTTTTTACTGGAATAATAAATCTAAGGATATTTCCACAATAAAATGGAAAATGGAAATTTTTGTTCATTTAAAAGAACAATTTATTAATGTATAGTCCATAAAAATGAATTGTGGCTTGAATGGTCATTATACTTAAGGGATTTTATTTAGCATCACATGACTTTATTTCTACATTGCAATTTCCTCTTAAGATGAAAAGGTGTTCACTTCTCTATTGCCAACTTTTCCAAATAATTATTGCTTAAATATTTTCACGCATACTAATCCTACTTCTTTGATGCTTACATATATCCCAAAATGGAACCCTAAATGGTGACTAAGATTAGACCTTACAAAACAAGTAGTGCATGAGATTTTTGTATTCTTTCTGATTCTCAGGGCCAACTGCACAGGCACAGTTTTGTACCAGCTGTTTTCCGTCTGATATGAGAAAATAGTGAAAGATATTTAACCAATAACACTTTGTAACATTCAAAATATTTTTATACTGTTTTATGACTTCCCTTTGCAGTTGTTTCCTTCTTTCCTTGATCCACAGTAAAATTGACTTACTTTGTTGATCACATGTTTTCTTTCTTCTGGGTTCTCTTACTTCCCTTCCCCAAAATGCCCACGTTGCCCCTTTGCATGTTCAGCTTCAGTACGAAGGCTGTGCTTCTACTCCCAGTCGATTGCATTTTCTGTTCACAATTGGGCTGACTCGGTGAATCTCCATATGTGGCAAACACCTGAGATCATACAGTGCTTTACAGGGAGGGTGTCACTGTGCATGGCGCCCTGCCTTGCTTATTTGTTTCATGAGTGAAATCATCTCTTCAGTTTTATGAAAATGAAAGGATCATTATGAGCATCAATTTAAATTAGAGTAGGCAGAGCAAATCTGTAAAGCAAAAGAAAAAAATTAATCACCTGTGGCAACTGTCATTTGAAGTTATCTTTCCCTCATCCCGCTCCAGCACATCCCCATAAAAACAAAGAGCGGTCATATTGTTTACTGGTATCAAACCACAGAATTTGGCTTGCCTTAGGCGTGGCTCTAGCCCAGAATCCGAGCAGCCACGAATATCAATTTAGAATGCAGCTTCAGCACTAGTGGAAAAGCTGTCACAGGCAAGTCTAAAATACTGAGCGTGCTGAGCTACTGACATTGCTAAAGATGATCATGAAGACGTTTATCCAGCCTCTCCTGCCTCCCTTCACCCAGCCCTTCAGAAGCTGTGACAGGCTGGGTGATGAATGGGGAGAAAGTTGACAGGTGACGATAGGCAGCTGAGTAAGTGAAATCCTCCATCGTTAATTCTTACGATTTTATCTTTCTGACACAATGAACTCATACCAGAATGTGTGACTAAATAAACCAGGGAAGAAAAGCCATTCCCTAAGAGAGACCTGAACAAAAAGCCATGCTCTCATTTCTTTCAAACTTCATGTTTGCTGGACTTCTAGAATATGATCTGTAATAAAGGCTGCATTTTTGTAGAGTTAAGAGGGATGACCAGCTGTGTTGCATATATATATATATGGGGTATATATATGATATATATATGGGGGTATATATATGATATATATATATATGGGGGTATATATATGATACATATATACATATGATATGCATATATCACATATCATATAAATGTATATCAAAATCATGCATCAGAAAACTGCCATTTCTCATAAATCTCTTCTAGACTAGACTAAAAAAAAAAAAAAGAAATCAGCTCATGGGAATTTTGAGTAATGAGAAAAGGAGAAAGGTTTAAGCGTGAGTGCTTTGTTCCACTGATGTTCATGAAAGACTAGTACTGCCTGACACATCCTAGTCCAAAGCAATTGAAAATCACTTTAACTTTACTTTGTTTTGAGAGATTTAGAGATTATTGAATTGAGAGAAACTGGATTGAAACAAGTGATTTTTTTGACATAAGCCACTAAACAGTTTGGAGACCATCACGTGTAGGCCCCAAGCTGATCACCTAGCAGAGAAGAGTGTCTGTCTCAAGAGAGCCTTTCTTTTTACATAAGAAAACTGACAAACAACTCCTAGTAACATTTCTCACTTATGTCTTCAGAGCTATAATTAGCAGGGGATGGAATATTTTCCTCTCTCCTCAGAATTGATACTAACTCTTCTACTTGGTTCAGTATGGATAGGGGAGAAAATAAACTTGTAATATTTTGAATACCAGGGAAAAGAATTTCATGATGCCAGCTCATATATGTTAATACCTATCTGGGAAATATTTTACATTCCTTTAGAGAACCTAGCATACTGAGAATTTGACAGGCCTTTAAATTTAGTAATAGCAGGATGGAGGTGGGCCATAATGATTTCATTTTTTCCTTCCTCTTTAAATACAAGATTAGGGACAAATAATATTTAACTTGTAAATGTAAAAACTTTAAATTTTAGAAAATATAAAAGGTGCCCTCTTTTACTTGCTCTCATGAGTAATACTATAACAAAATTATTTGTCATTTCCTCTTGTACTAGGACATTTGAGTTTTCTATAATCCTTTAAAAGTTTTGTACTTATAAGTAATATTTTAAAGCTATTTATATTATTTTCTATGTTGAAGCCCTTGTGACTCTCTTTCAAAAGTTTAATTTTAAATCCTTTCATCCATTTTTGCTCTTCATCTCTGTGAAGTTAAAATATCAACATGAGTGATCTGTTATGCTAACCTTTATATACTATTTTCTTAAACAAAATACACTTTCATCTATTTATTTCAAATAATGCAAATAGTAACTTTTCTAATGTTGAAACTTTACATATGTAGCCCAACAAGCCAGTTCACTAATATTTATTGACATTTTGATAGTATTTATTTTTAATATCTTACATACATTTCCTACTTTGTATTTTTCAATTTTGCTATTTAAAAACCTTCGTTCTCCTACTTTAGAGAAGAACTACTAAAATAAAGCATTATTTTTAGCTTATGCTTTACTGTCTTTGAGTAGCTTTATCACTGTGTTTATTCTAGTTTTCAACCCTAACCTGTGATATCATAAACAAGTTCTAGATCGTATAACTTGGTTAATGAAATTAATGACTCAGAACCTAAAGGTGCTCATGTGGAAAATGAAGCAAATAATCATGTTGAGGGTTTTTAGACATCTTAAATGAGATAATACATAACAGCTACAGAAGAAATGTCATTAAAAACTCTTAATAAGTACCCTGGTGCTCCTAGACTTAGGGGACAATGTACAGCTTCAACACAAAATAATTTTGTTTTCTGAGTACAATTGAATGAAGTTTATGTTATACCTTTATGGCTGGCATTCTGCATGACACAATATAGTAAGAAAAACAGGGCATTGTTTTGGCTAGCAGGAATCTTTCAGCCTGGGAGATGGATATTGCACAGTCCTGTAAGTAATGACACAATGTGACATGTAGATTATAAAAGCATGTAGTACATGGAAGCCAGAAAGGGAGGTACTCACCACCATTCTGGAAGAGAAAAGCTAGGAATTAGGTAAAGTTTTGTGAATGTGCTTGGGAAGAATGAGCACGTATTTTGCCTGACATTTCTAGGTGCCTATGGAAGAAATTTCCAAGCAAAGTCACATCTCATATAAAGATTATGTTTAAAGTCATATATTATAAAGAGCTTTGATGTAATATGGAGAATTATAGCACACAGGGAAATACGTGCACTTAGGTACTGCTGGAATAGGACAATGTCATGAAACGAATACTATTATTTATTTTATATACTTTAAATATTTAAAAGATTCAACAGCTATTTCATATTTTATCTGCGCTAATCTTTTCATCATAGAAAACACAGACTCATGGTAAAAAGTGCAAATTTACACAGAAGAGTAAAGGCAGAAATTGTTTGCTTTCCTCTATCTTTGCTTTACTCGAAAGTATTAGTCTCTGTTAGGAACTTTTCATCAACACAAGTACCGATCAGGCCTTGACCAATCTGTTTTGTTTAGACAATATGATATTTTAAATTTTTAACAACTGCATTTGCATGCACTTACATAAGAAATTCATCCTCAAATTCAAAGCCACTACTTTTACTATGTTATTTAGCTCCTACAGACACTGACAATACTTGCTTCATCTTTGAAGGAAGTCAGCTGAAGTGTGACTCCCTAAAGCAAGGCTAATCTTACAAATTGTGTGCGTTTGGCATAACACTTCTGTCTTGCCTAGTGCTTATATGGTGAACATTTTTGTGGCCTTACCTATGCAGTTACATGTTATTAATTGCACAGTGTCCTATACCTAGTCTATGCTTGATTTAATCAATGAATTCCAGAATGAAATTTCTTTATTCATCATTATCATAACAATGTAGGAAGGAAAATTCTATGCATTCACATTCAGATATGTGTTTCACTATAGAAAAATGTGTAGAAATCGGTTTGGTTAATATTTGGAGTGCTACAATTTGCTTCTTCCATATGTTTAATGGATGGTAAGATGAAAGACAAAAACAAAATCAGAGAAATCATTTTAAAATGATGGGAAATAGCAGAACCACACCAATTTGGTTCTCCCTTGGAAAGTTTACATGAAATATCTGGGTTGTAACTGAAGCTAAATAGAAAACTGGATGTTCTTCAACTCTCTACTCTCACCCTCTTGCATATGCAAATTTTAACTAAGCCAAGCTAAAAGTGGAGAGTCACACCACTTCTCATGCCCTCCTAACTTTCTACCTGTGGCTCTAGACAAGCTTAAATATAAATAAGAGGTTTAAGCAAGTCCAGTTCAGGACTCCTGAGAACCAGTGAACAACCACCCAGAGGGTAAGAGATTCCTGATCCAAAGATCCCTTTCTAATAATTAACATATAGCATATCTCTTTCTGTATGTTTGCAGGTATCATTAAATTGACTTCAAAATGTTTATAGCAATATACAACCAAGGTGAAAACCTCTGCAGCATTCAATTAATGTTTATTTAACTTTTATCAATCTAATAAGCAAAATTAGACTTTGCTAATTGTTTTAAAACTCTAAGTACAGTGTCCAGGGAGATGGCTCAGTGGAATAAGAGCTTCCCTGGCAAGTGCAAGGGCCTGAGTTCAATCCCCAGTTCAGTCCCCCTCCCCCACAAAAAAAATCTAAGTATAAATACATTGAAAGTTTTTTAAGGAATTATTATACCAAATACATATCTATCTATCTATCTATCTATCTATCTATCTATCTATCTATCTATCTATGTACTATTCATAGGTGGTTCATATTTATCAAAATAAGTTCATGCATTATTTATTGAGCATTTACTCCATGCAAGTTTCTATGTTAAGTATTTTGTATGGATTATCTCACCTAATCTACAAAGCAGCCTGATTTTTGAGTGCTTTTATTCTTGTTATTCAGATGAGAAAACAAATGCAAGAGGGAAGAGTTCTGCACCAGTTCCCCATGCTCTGCACAGAGGAGGCCCACCCAAGCTGCCCTGCCCAGGACTCTTGACTTGACCAACTTTTTTTCTCTCATGTTTCATATTTTATTTTTGCTTTGTATTGAAATTCACTAAAAAACTTATGATTGTTTTCAATGTATACCAGAAATTTAGTTTTTAATAACTTGAACCATTTTTTATATGTTGTACTCTCCTGTGGTGTGTATATTTTAATCCTCTTTAAAATTCCTTCTATGTCTCCAGAAAGTCCTACCTTGCTGGGTTGGTGGTGTATGTCTTTAATCCCAGTACTCAGGAGGTTGAGGCAGGAAGACCATTGAGAGCTTGAGACTGGCCTGATCTACATAGTGAGACCCTGTCTCAAATAAAGAAATCTAGAGATGTCTGTGTCCAGAAAAAGTCCATCAAATGGGTCAGTGAATAGAGAAGCATGGATGCCCACAGCTGTCATATCATGAAGCCACCTTGCAAGGCTGTGTCATTCAGATCTTTGCTTCTAAAAGCAGAAAAATTATGGTAAAAAAAACAAAAATTGTTGTAGGTGGATCCTGTGAATGACAATGCCAAAGTGTTTTCAAATCATCTCCCTCTTTGTGTATGACATAGAAATTTGGCTGCTTGGTTTTTTTCCTTTAGTAAAGAAGCATCCTATACCAGAAAAGTCATAATTTTAGTGTACATAACTTCAAAGTGTGTATTAATAACATTTACAAATAAAGTTTTTAGTTTTCTTTGGAAGAGTTTGTCTATGTTTAAACTTCAAGAGTAAGTTCATGTTTTTTTCTTTTTTTGTTTTCTTTTTGGCACTGTACAATTCAGCTTCCATCACTGCACTGAAATTCCTGGCAAAATGAACCTCTAAAGAGAAAAGGTTTCTTCAGATCACATTTTGGAGTTTGCAGCAAGACAGTGCATCAGGTGGGGAGAGCACAGCTGCACGTGGAGAACCAAGGAGCACAAAGGGGAAGGCAGTGGCAAGTGTCCCCACAACCACCTACGAGGACAGGCTGACCCCCGCTGGCCCCCCGAACCTCCCATCATCTCTGTCCTGAAATCAAAGCTTTAACATCAGAACCTTTCCATGCATCTCAGGTCCAAATGTTTGCAGGCACATCTTGTTTATGCATTCAACTTAGAGATTATTTTAATATATTATTCATACCAAGAGATTTACATTATTTTCGGGGTCTTTAGTTTTCTAATACTCTAAAAATTACATATATATATATATATATATATATATATATATATATATAATTTTTTTTCATTGACCTAAAATTCATTATTATTAGACACCACAAGATTCCCATAAATTTGAAGACTCACCTTTTAAATTGTTAATTTTTTGTCTTTTGTATACATCAGTTATGAATTAAGATAATATAGGTATATGTTTCATCTTACAACTACAATGTTTTCCTTAATCTGTTTCAGAATTTTCTTATTGTTTTTTACTGTGTTATTTTTCAGAGGACATACAAAAGCAATTTGCAGATAAAGTCACCCAACTCTCCTTTAAACTATGCAAAACTGATTGAATTTAGTAAGCACTTGTAGTTCATTGATGTCTTCATAAGTCACACTATACACAAAAGGGTTATTTATATTTTTCCTATCTTATATTAAATAATTTTCATGTGTTAGTATTTCATAATGTAGAATCTACTATTTTTTTATATATTTGGTAGAAGGTCTCTCTACACAGCTTGGTCTCTCATGATCTTTGTTTTCAATCTACCCAGTGCTGGGATTACAGACATGTGCCACCACTCCTGGATTAGGTCACTGATGCAGCACACCCAGGGGTAGAACCAGGCAGCATGCAGTGCCTGTGATCACACCCTGGTCCCTGTGCTTGCCTAAGCAGGGGCTCAGTCCACTGAGCTATATCTCTGGCCTGTAGAATCTGCTATTCTTATTGTTTGCAGAGTATTCCTTAGACAACAGTTGAGTAAACATACTTCTACCTACCCCAAGTTCATCAGACACACAGCCTTTGTACTTTATTACAGCTTGTTCTGTCTGATCTCATTTTAGCATATATGAAGCCCTGATTTCTCTTCATTTAGTTGTTAGTATAACATGAACTTAATATTTTTTCACTAGTCTCATATGTTAGTCTCATATGCTTTTCTATTTCACATGGTAGTGCTCCTAACTTAATACATTATTTCCCTTTCAAAATGTATGAAGATGTCACACAGAAAACTCTATGGACTGACTGTGCATAGTTGATATTATTTCTGTTTTCCACATTGATTTAGAATTTATATTGTCCTCGTGCTTTTATATTATAGTCTTTGCTATGTGGTTAAAATACTTGTAAGTATGTATGTTGATACTGAAACTAAGGCTTTTACATACTAGTGCTAAAATGCCTTTTCTCTATGTTAGGTGAGAAAATTACAGTGAACCATCTTATATTTGGTTCCTTTATATAATTTTATCACCAGGCAAGGTATTGTCTTCTTGTGATCTCAGCACTGAAGAGGTTGAGGCACGAGAGTTCCCAGAAGTTCAAGTCCAGCCTGGATTACATAGTGAATTATAAAGCCAACTTGAAACAAATTGTAAGAATCTGTACTGAAAAACAGACTATGCTTCTACAGTAAGATGCACTTTAATCTTAGGCTATTGAAAATGAGACTGTGAAATGAGAATTATTTTATTTAGTTATAAATAAAACAATGTTCTTATTTTTTTTTCTATGTTCAATGTTATTGTTTGCATCTAAATGACGCTCCCTCAAATGGAGGCCTTTCATAGCTGGCTGCATCTAGCCTATAATACACTGGGATTCCGTATGTGTGGTTTTAAATTAGTCCTCTGATTGGAATAAACATCAGTCTGAGGGGGCAAGGTAATTAAGATGCCCCTCCAGTAGTAAAAACTATATGAAGAAGAGAACGATTTGGGTTCTATATACTTTTAGAGAACAATAATACCTACAACAAGTATAGCTTGCATTTGACTGATCAGATGAGGTCAGCATTTCAGGACCCATGAACATGAACATGTTCCTTTTTATCTTCTTGATAAAATGACCCAGAGATTTATAATCCCTGCAAGCCTGAGGAACAGTGACAGCCATCTTCCCGAGAGCATTTACTTCCTTCCATTACACTATCAGAAAGTTATAAACTACCATAAGACATTCTGTGGTTTGAACATAAGTCGTCTCTACCAGTATTCATGTTGAGCCTGGATCTCCGATGCTGATGTCTTAGGAGGTGAGGGTCAGTGAGCTTTGTTTGGGTCAAGGAAGCAGATCTCTCCTGAATACATCCAGGTAGGCCTTGTTGGGGTTAGGTATCTCAGAAAGTAGGTGTCTCAGAAAGTTATCCTCCTTATGATGTCAGACTGGTTGCTCTTTTGTTTTTCTCCACAAGTACCACCCAAACCCTTACCAGAAGCTAGCCAGATGTGAGTGAGCATTCATGAATTTCCCATTCTGAACATGTGCAAGCCAAAATAAATATGCTTTAAAAATAAATTACCCAGTCTCTTCGTATTCTGTTATAGCAACAGAATATGGATTAAGACAGAGCAGGAAAGAAAGTCTGGTTTGCAGAATATTAAAGAATACCCTATGAAGCAAGGTCATACCACAGTCCAGTACAAATCACCAAGGAGATGAGCACTGCGGGGCCTTGAACAGCCCCTCTGATTTATATGCTGCACACACACACATACACACACACATGTACATGCACACAATGCTTTTTAGACTCATATACTCATAACTGGGCTTATTAATTTTTGAAAAGAATACAATATTTATATAACATTGACCACCAGACAATAATTTATTTTACTTGTGTCCCAGAAGCCTTTGCTCAAATATCCATTTTACCATTCAACATATGTTTTCTTAAAATTTTTGGCTCCTGCAATCAGTAATGAGCTTCTAGAGGGCAGATAGGCATAACTTTAGCGCTTCAGTGAAAATCTAAAATTGGAAACCAAATCCGGTTATAAATGCATGTGTGGATAAAAGAAAAATGCTGCAGTATCTTAGAAGACCAAAAACCAGTAAAATCACAAATTGATCACTAATGCAAAAATTTTTTATTCACTGTGAGTCATTAATGATCTCAGAAAATACGTGCTGTGTAACATGTTCAATTTAATAATGATTTACCTGCTGTTACAAAGCTAATTTACACTGATTTCGTTTGACAATTTTGCTGAAAAATATGAGAGGCTGTATTATCCGCGTAACTACGTTGTTAAGAAAGACCCCTCATAACAATAGCTTGAACTGTGAATATTTTGTACCCCAAAAATGCATTGCAAGGCTGGCAATATAGCTCAGCTGAGTAAATGCCTGCTTAGGCAAACACAGGGACTTGGGTTTGATCCTAAGCACCATATGTCACGTTGAGCTGCCACTGAGACTGGGCACGGTGATGCAAGCCTATAATCCCAGTGCTGGGAGACTGAAAACAACAGGATCATGAGAGTGTGAGCTGCATGGTGAGACCCTGTACAAAATACATTAGAGAGAGAGAGAGAGAGAGAGAGAGAGAGAGAGAAAGAAAGAGAAAGAAAGAATGAGCAATGGCATCTCTTACATGTGATTTTCTATCTTATTGCCTATAATATTTTTTACTAAGTGCTTACAGAATCAGATTTAATTATAATATTTCTCTTTGCTGAAACCTATCTGTACATTATGAATAATTACCATTCTTATTTCTTGACTCTGCATAATTGAGCATTGGCTAATTTTGCAGTTCTACCCCCTCCCAAGTGAAATTAAATAAAAAACCTGCTCACTAAACTAATGACTTTAGATGAGTATAATTTTATGTAAATTCTGAAAGATTTGGTAATTAAGAACAAGTTTGATTTCTACTTCATTGTTCATTTCCTCTTGTTATAACAGTCTAATTTGAAATGTGATAAAATGATATTTTCTGCTGCCACACCTGTGAGATTTTAAGTTTGTTCAGAGTTTAGATAGATTAAAATGTAAAGGATAAGATAAGCAGATGAAACTAGATTTTATTAGAAAACTACATTCTGCCTAATAGTGTTAAATTATTCACTCATAAAAGAGGTTCTATTAATATTAAAATGATCTATACAAATATCTGATCATTTTATAAGCAGGAAAAATATCACTGAAAATAGTAATGGTGCTAAAAAGGATATAAAAATGATTAGAATTACATTATTTTTAATTTGTAATTTATACCAGGTGAAAATAACAGAGATTTGTTATCATAACACTGAATAATTTCTACTTTTATTGAATATATTGTTGTGTTTGTAGAAATGTCTTCATTGGGTGCTAAGTCATACACCATTACAAAGAAAGGTTAGTACTCTTTGCTGAAAAAGTAGAATAGTAAAAGTTAACCAATGGATGGGGAAATAATTTCTTCAAACAACTCATTGAAGAAGCTAAATTAAACATATCTAGGTGAGAATGAATTGATTTGTGGCCCTTCCTATTTGAGGCTAGATAAAAGAAATCTTGTGTGCAAGAAGTACATGGTGGGGGGAATAACACTGAGGGGAATTTATTTTTGTTTACCTTTGTCAGATTTCTGTGGTACCTGGCTTTAAATTTTGGGAACTCTTCTACATGTCTATTTCAGAGATAGTCATATCTTTAGCTTCAGAACTGGAGTATTTCCATCTGATTTGGTGGCGCCTTGATTGCCTTGACTATATCTGAGAAACGTGTAGCATTTAAGGGACTATCAAAGTTCACTTTTTGTCAGGAGTCACAGACATAATATAATCTGAACAGACAATAAGTATTTTGAAAACAATTGTAGTAGATGATAATTAAATCTCTGATTTGTTAATTAAAATTGGTACAAGGGATGATTAATACATTATGAGAGTTAACTATATATATATATATATATATATATATATATATAATAAAGAATTTCATTGTAAGAAATCTTAATGCTTTTACTGTTAATCAAAAATCTTTTCTGAAATATGTAGGACTACTATGATAGATGACTGCTATGTCTTTAGCCAATAAAATTCTAAGTTCTAATGGCATTAAATATATTGCAATTATAAATGGGATATGCTTCACTGTATTGTTTATATTGGAAAATTTGTTTTCCATCATTAATATAACTTTTAAGATGAGAAGGCATGCATTCAGTAAACATACAGTAAACACTCTGCATCACCCTGTTATTTATTCTAGTTTTCATAAAGATCAGCTCTTTTAGATTTCTGGTAGTGGTGACTAACAGCTCAATATGCAATTGGTTTTTCTAAATTTTTAATAGTTTATTGAAAAGTGGAACAAATAATGCAAGTAAAATAAGTATGATTCTACAAATAGGAGCTTAAAATAAATAATAAATAGACTCTAGGGGACCACCCATTCAGGGGACCCTTCTATCCCTCTCTTAAACAAAAGCTTTCTTTCCCTCAATAAATATATTCTGCTCATAAAAATAAATAAATAAATAAATACTGAAATCTCATCTTCTCATTTTCATGATAACAATTCCAGAAAGCTAAAACAATGAATAATATTATATTGTGTTAAAATCTGGCCTATTTCTTGTTAAATGATAAGCATAGCAAATTTTACTGGATGAATGAATTGTTCATTTGCTACTTAATAGATAAATTCAGGTTATGTGCAAGTCTTATATTTCATGTTTTCTGTCCTAAATCAGCCTTTCTTCTAAATATTTAAGAAATAGTCAATTTAATTTGGATTGTGTAACTATTGGGAAATGACCTAAGTAGATATTTCCTGTGTAAAACAGTAACACTCACTTACTTTGGATCTAATTTTAGCCATAAATTACATCTAAATTTGAAGAAATTGTAAAAGACTTAGTATTTTAATACTTTAAAACTTGTAATAAAACTAGGAAAACAAAGATTATCAAGGAATGAATACAAAATAAGGAATTACTACTGAGTGCTAGAATTTGATTTATGAATGTGCACAATGTATATTTTATTTTCTGCACTTTTAGTAATGTTGAAAAATATTTAGGAAGGCATGTTATAGATTGTGTTCATGGCCAATTTATAACTACGTTCGGCTGCACTGTTGCAGTCCTGGAGTTTACATTTACTTTGGCCCCAAGAAAAGGACAAATTACCTCATGGCAAGCTGTACAAATAAGGCTTTTACAGACATTTATATAAGACAGAGTAGTAGGAAATTAAGTCATCCAATAGCACATGGTCTGAACTCTGTAGAGCTTAACAGAATCTCTCTTTCTCTTTGAGGAAAGGCCTAGCCATGTAGTTCAGACTAGACTTGAATTCATTATATAGCTCAGACAGGCTTCAAATTCATAGCAATCTTCCTGTCTCAGCCTCTTATGGCTAGAATTACAGGAGTGTGCCACCACATCCTGCTTAGAATGTGTGTTTAGCAGTTCATATCATAGTCATTTCACTAGAAAAATGTGCTATGTAGATTTATGTTCAAGTAACTATGTTGATTAATAATAAAGGACTGCATATTTCAAATTATTTGGATTGTATTTATTGAATGTAATTCAATTGATTAGACACTCAAATCAAGAGATATTTTAGAAGGAAAGAAAACAAGTAAAGGTCAAAATAAGAATGATCAAATTGAGAAAGTACTGTCTCATCTTTTGAAAATTCTTGGGATTACAACCAAAACTTCTAAAGTCAAGATTATAGTAAATTAATGTGAACTTTAATTTTTTTGGTGAAATGAAATATTTACATTTTATTTTAAGATATAGTTCAATAGAGATTTAGAACTATAAGTAAATAAGCTTGGTTTCTTTGCATAAATTTAGATAATATAATAAAAATTAATAAAACATCATATTTGACTTTGACTTTAATCTGAAAAGGCCCATAAACTAACTAAGATAAGAGTAGGAAGAGAGTATTGGAGGGGCCAGAGAGATGGCTCAGAAGAAGAAATGCTTCCCTGGCAAATGCAAGGGCCTGAGCTCAATCCCGGGTTACACACACACACACACACACACACACAAAAAAAAAAAAAAAAAAGAAGAAGAGAGAAGGAAACATTCTAATGATGTTTGCTTTCAGTAAGATCAATGTCTTTTATTATGTGTCTCTTCTGCTTTTTCATAATTGGCGGTAATACAAGAACATAAGATAAAACTAAAACATTTAATAGGTGAATGTGCTCTTTTCAGAAATAACAGAGACGACAGCCGTTGCAGTACGTTGAGCTTCACAGAGACAGCACCGGGGCAAGTGAGAGCTGGACAGGCACTGGGCAACTCTGTACCTCGCTGAGGAAAACAAGTAAACATGGGCAAAGGAGATCCTAAGAAGCCAAGAGGCAAGATGTCATCATATGCATTCTTTGTGCAAAGGAGGAGCACAAGAAGAAGCACCCAGATGCTTCCTTTAACTTCTCAGAGTTTTCTAAGAAGTGCTCAGAGAGGTGGAAGACCATGTCTGCTAAAGAAAAAGGAAAATTTGAATATATGGCAAAAGCGGACAAGGCACGTTATGAAAGAGAAATGAAAACTTATATTCCTCCCAAAGGAGAAACAAAGAAGAAGTTCAAGGATCCCAATGCGCCCAAGAGGCCTCCTTCGGCTTTCTTCTTGTTCTGTTCTGAATATCGCCCCAAAATCAAAGGAGAATATCCTGGCCTCTCCATTGGTGATGTTGCAAAGAAACTTGTGGAATAATACTGCAGCAGATGACGAACAGCCATACGAGAAGAAGGCTGCTGAGCTGAAGGAGAAGTATGAAAGAGGCATTGCTGCCTACTGGGCTAAAGGAAAACCTGATGCAGAAAAAAAGGGAGTCGTCAAGGCTGAAAAAGGCAAGAAAAAGAAGGAAGAGGAGGAGGAAGAGGAAGGTGAGGATGAAGAGGAGGAGGAGGATGAAGAAGAGGATGAAGAAGAGGATGATGAATAAGTTGGTTCTAGCAGTTTTTTTTTTCTTGTCTATAAAGCATTTAACCTCCCTGTACACAACTCACTCCTTTTGAAGAAAAAAAAATTGAAATGTAAGGCTGTGTAAGATTTGTTTTTAAACTGTACAGTGTCCTTTTTTTTGTATAGTTAACACACTACCGAATGTGTCTTTAGATAGCCCTGTCCTGGTGGTATTTTCGATAGCCACTAACCTTACCTGGTACACTATGGGGGTTGTAAATTGGCATGGAAATTTAAAGCAGGTTCTTGTTGGTGCAAAGCACAAATTAGTTATATATGGGGACGGTAGTTTTTCATCTTCAGTTGTCTCTGATGCAGCTTATACGAAATAATTGTTGTTCTGTTAACTGAATACCACTCTGTAATTGCAAAAAAAAAGTTGCAACTGTTTTGTTGACATTCTGAATGCTTCTAAGTAAATACAATTTTTTTTATTAAAAAAAAAAGAACAGAGACAAGGAGGATAAATAATACCTATTTTTTAAGAAGGTTTATGAGAAGCCAGCTGTTGAGTGAAGTGGTATCAGTAGAAGAGTGATAAGCAAGTAATGTGCATCATTAAGAGTGGAAAAAAGGGCTGATGAGATTTCTTAGTGGTCTAATGCTCCTGCTTGGGCAAGCTTAGGCAGGTGCAGGGGACTTAGATTTGATTCTCTTGCACTACATGCTGTACCAGCCTCACCCTAAAATAATAATAATAATAATAATAATAATAATATTATAATAATAATAGTGAGAATACACAAATGAAAGGAAGAGATCTGCTCTCCACTCATAACAGAAACACGACCCTGCTAAGGAAATCTGTGTAAAACACGCCCTGTGCTTCCTGGCAATGGTGCTGGAGATGCCGTAATAAACTGCTTTCATTACACCAGAGCAGGGCCCTCTAGGTCAGGGATGCCTTTCCCAGTCCATGTGAACAGCCTTGGCTGCTTGCAGGAGGAATGCAAGTCCTCTCTCTTTTCTCCTTGCTCTAATGCACTCAGCTGTGGTATCACCACCATCCCAATTCTCATTCATCGCAAAATTTCAAAGAATGAAAATTACATCCTACTTTTAAAGTGCCACACAGAACACCCACCTCTTGGTTCTGCCCTTCAAATTTATTGTCTTTCACAGACACTGATGTTCCAAGTTTGCCATGGCCAGAGGAGCTGCTGATATGACTTTTTCACTCTAAAACAGAAACACAACTGAAGAAGACTGTGGGAGACAGATTTAAACAAATCCTATCTAACCAGAAAATATTATGGTCTACTGATATTACTAGGAATTGAAAACTAATTTAATAGTGCATATGTATCTATAATTTCTAAGACTAGGTTTAGATAATACATATACTGTAGATGGTATACATCTGTGGAAGACTGGCTCATGTATATTTTCAACCCCTTGGCCTCATTTTGTGCTTAATAAGTGATTGGGTTGAGAGCAGCTAAATAGCTTACAGAAATATACAAAACATTTCAGAGACAAATAAAGATTTATGAAAAAGTGTTTTCAGCTCTAGGTAAGGCCTTGACAGTGTTCATTCCACTCAGAATGACTATAAACAAAATTAGACAATGCAAATCTTTAAACTATGTTGGATCAGATTAAAAACTTCTCAACAGAAGAATGCCATTTGGATGACCTAAAGTATAAAAAGAAGCAAAAGACTTTTATTAAAGGATGTTTCTATATGAATAAATCAATTGGATTTGCCTTGTACAAATAACAACTTGGAGGGCCAGTAAAATAGCTGAGCAAACTAAGCGCTTGCTTAGGCAAGCACAGAGACTGGGATTTGATCCCTGTCACCAACCCAGGACATACTGAGACAGGGAAAGGTGGTGCATGCCTGTAACTCCAGCACTGGTGAAGCTGAAAGCAGGTGGATCATTATAAGCCCAAGCTGCATAGTGAGACCCTATAAATACATTAAAAAAAGAAGGAAAAGAACAGACAACTAAATAGTATATATGTGGTAGATTTAAAGGACCCTGGATAGAAAACTGGAGCAAACAGGTCAATGGAACACCACACAAAATTCAAGTCATAAGAGCATAAACTGTTGGCTATGTCAATGACAGGACCAAGGACGGGATGAATCAAAGAGATGTTACAGAGGGCAGTTAACATCATATGGAACCTGGCGCTGGGTGGTGAAGGATGAATGAGGAGAAACTGCTGAGGGAATTTCTATAGATTTTAAGGTTGTGCAACAGAGAAAAATACATTGGCACTGATTTTACAAAGGTGTCTGCAGTGATGTGGAAGAACAGGTGAGGACTTCCTCTGAGGTAGTGTTGAGTGTGAATGTCTATTGCTGAGGCATCTGAAGATAGGCAGCAGGAAAATTGCAATGAAAGCCTAGAGATGGAGCAGACAGGGTTTGGCCACTATATAAATGAATTAATTACATGGGCAGGTTTCTTATTCTTCAAAACGTGATAGTGCCTGAAATTTCTCAAGAGCTGACTAGGCCAGCAGAATTTTGATAGGCTTTGTGCATCTGTATTTGTATTTGCTAAGAGTCTCTGTATGAAGTGCTGCTTCCCATTTCTCTACTATCTACTTGCCTGCAAGAGCATGGTCTGGACTATGAGCGTGCACACACATGAGCACATACATGCGCAGTTTCATATTTTTATTGTTCTTCAGAGGACATATAACATGTTATATTCCAAAGACTGCCTAGGCAGATGGGGTCAGAATTTCAATCTAAATTTAACTCACAGATGACAACATGATGGACCCCACCTTATCCGACTTGGACAGTATTTTTTCCCTTACCAGAAAGAATCTGACAGCTGTTGTTTAAAAGAGGCCACACTTCCTCTCATTTCCTATTATGACATTCCAATTTCCTTCCTAGATTTTCTTCCAAGTTCTTGATCTCAGCCCTAGAAATTTGCATATAAAGTTCCCTGGGCTTTGATAGTATTGCAACAGCTGCATGATTACTTCAGCAATCATTCTTCCATCTTTCAACTCTTAAACCACCTGCATTATTTGTTCCTCTGGCAGTGTTCTTCTCACACAGCTTTGCAAAGAGCTGTCTGCAGACGAGTCTTATGGCTGCTTCTAAAGCAGTAAACAGTGAGAGACCAGTCACCTTTCTCAGCTTAGCATATAGAAGGGACAAAAAATAGTACATCCTCCACGGTGAAATAAATTGCTAAATGAAAGAACTTTGTGAAACCATGATGATTTTCTAATTCTTTGACATTTTTAAAGCAAACACAATGCCTTAGGTAGACTCTGAGCTCCATCAAGGTATGCAAATTTAAACGACACTTTGACATCACAGAAATCTGAATGGAAAAGGAACTTGAAAAAGGTTGTATCTTTCTGTGGGAGACTATTGAACAACATATAGTTTAGGTTAATGTTTAAAATAGATTTTGAATAATAAATATGTTAAATAAATTAAACTGTGAATTAGCTTAAAGCAATATTTATAAAATATGTATTGTTAGATTAAAGGAAAAATGGTAGAATCATTATTTATGTAAATGATAGCAAGGTACTCTCAAAGAAAACCAAATGGTGGCCCTTGTACCTGTAATTTTTTCGATACTCTACCAAATTCATCCCTTCTCTTATTCAATAACCCACATTTTATATTGACTATCTACTATACTCTTGATATTCCTGCTACATTACTTTTAAACAAAATGGCATGTTATTTTTATTTGAAAAATAGTAGGAACTTGAAGTATATGTTCTACTACAATTTGTTTTCTTTTTTTGTATTATTTCCCTATATTGATCACATTGTCATGAATATTTATAACTTTTTCGAGCTTAACACATGTATTTTTCCACTTCTCAATGTATTTTTTCATTCATGAACATTTCAATTCTTTTAAAAAAAAAACTTTGCTATTCTGTGTTGCTGAGAATGTTCCACTATTTTTCTCTTGGTAGATGTGTGTAGGATAGAAGTATTGGATCAGAGAGCATGGACTCTTCAAAGACTTATGTAACACCATTTCTTTTCTCCAGAGTGACCCACTGACCTCTGATTCCAAGTGTAGTACTTCTGAACATTCACCACCCTGGGCCCTCATTCACACTCGGTACTTCCAGATTCCACATGATTGGCAGTGAAGCACCACAGAACCTTGTCTACATTGTGAGGTTCAACATGCAGCTGATCATGAATCCAAAGGGCTATCCTTGCGCGCCTTCTGATTATTGGGGCTTGCAGCCATGTGGAGCGATCCTATATACATTTTCTCATTTTTGTCAGGTTGTGTCTCTTTAACTGGTTTATAGGTCTTACTCATACTGATTAAATCCTGGGATTGCTTCTACTTCTGTGTTTTATGTAGTTTTGCTAGTTCATAGCTCTTCACTTCAGTCTCCCACAGCTCATATTTAATGTTGCTGAAATAATCACTGGCATTGAAAGTAAAGTTTTTTCTCTACCTTAAAAAATGTGTCTTAAATTGTCATCTAAAATATTACCATCTGAAAACAATTCTATCACTCATGACATAAATACAGTGTGAGTCAAGAAACTATTTTTCGGCTTTCTTTGTACAAATAATTCACTGGGCTAGCAGAATTTTTGAAACTCTATTAATTTTCACTGTTCTTGAATATAAGCTTGTTATCACTCAAAAGTGGACATATGGGAAGATACATTCCTTTATTTTTTTCCTTTCATACCAGTGGGGATTGAGCTCAAGGTTTTCACATTGAATAATAGACCAGTTTGTTTTCGTTCATGGAGAAGAGCAGGTTCTCACCAAATCAGTAAATTTCTCAAGCAAGGCTGTAACCTTCTCTAATTCCTGTCAGAATCCTCCCTGCAATTTTTGTATCTGTATCAATACCATGCTGTGTTATTTAATTTAACTTTATAATAATTCATCTAGATAACAAACCGAGAAAAATTCATCTCCCATCCTCATATTATCATCCCTTATAAGTGGTCAACTCCTCCAAATAAATTTATAATCATCTCAAGTTATACTTGCAAAGCACAAGAAAGAGAGAGAAAGACAAATACCTCTGTGGGAGAATTTAATTGGAATTCAATTGAATACATAAATAACTGTGGCCAGAATTGAAAACTGAACTTGTCATCTTATTATACATCATTTTCACAATTGTTTTCCACTTGATAGGGACAAGTCTGTAAATGCAATTTATTTTGTAGTGTAATTTTATATCCCACAGCTTTAAAAATTTTGCTAAAATTCCCATGTTTCTTGTAATAATTGCTCTGTAATTTCTTTCTCTCACTAGATAGCCATATTTTAATATATGGCCCAATTTGATTTTATCTTTATTTGTTTTTCTCCCAATATGCCAGTTTATACCATTAGCATATTGTAGAAAAGAATGTGACCTCACAGCTCTGTGTAGCTCCTGAGTCCTCTCCATACTTTGATATAGCCACTCCTGCAAGTATTTTAAGAAAATTATGTATTTTTCTTGTCTTACATTAGTAGTGTTTTACTATGTTTGGTGCATTTAGTCAGCCTTTACACCACAAGACAAAATACCTGACACCATCATCATAAAAGAGGGATTTCACGGAACACACAGCTCAAGGGATTTTATTCCAGGGTTAACCTGACTTAACCCCCAAGGTCTTGTCTTCAAGATTCACCTAGACACAACCAGAAATGGGGCTCACGGGATCCTGAGGTGTCTTTCAAGCCAGTAAGGTTGGTAATCAAGATTAGCTTTTATCATTTCAGTTTCCAGTTTGATCCTCTCTGTATTCATTCAGGTAACTATGAACCAATAATGCATTAATTTACATTTTAAACTTTTTCCTAAGTTTTTCTTGCAGAACCAGGGATTGAACTCAGGCCCTTGCACTTGCCAGGGAATCGCTTATTCCACTCAGCCATTCCTCTTGCCCCTATACCTTACTTTTAATTCTATGACATGATGTAGTGTCTTCCATGTAACTCTATGCATTTCACTTGCTGATATTTTATTAAGAATTTTGTTTTCATGACAATATGTTTATAACAAAAACATTTATAATGTGTTGTTAGTATTTTAAAATAAGTTGTGTCAGATATTTTCCCAAAGAATATTTTACTATAATAGGCCTATAATTTTAATTTTTCTTACTGATTACTCCTTCAGTCTTGTAGTTATCTATGTTTTATAATATTTGTTATTATCCATAGCATAGTTCACTGCTATGTCAAGTGACTGGTATGTATTGCTGAAACTCTGTCATGGACACATATTATTCCCTGAAGCAGAAATGCTAGTTACTTTTTATAAAAAGCTGAATAAAGACAATCAAACAGTGAGAGATCGAGCGAGCGAGAGAGAGAGAGAGAGAGAGAGAGAGAGATCATCAACTTTTCTCCTTACCGAAACTGAAAATCCATTCACTGTCTCCCTTTCAGGTTCCTTAGAAGAGGCAGTCAGACACCCCTTTGGCTTATTTTGCTGCAGCTATTAACACTGCTATTAATTTATTAAAAATGATTATAACTCGAAGCTGAAATACTCTAAGAAACCTGAAGCCATAATTGCTGTTATTTTGATCTACTTTATTATGTGTCAAGAATGATTAGAAACATTTTTACTCATTTCCACATATTCTTATATCTTGAACAATATAAGAATTTTATCTCAACTCTCTCAAAAAATCTTTGAGATAAAAACCATTGTTCATCCAATTTTATCAATGGGACAATTGAAGTACAGAGCATATCTTAGCCCATTTGTGCTACTATAACAAAATACCTGGATGTGGGTAATTTATAAAAACACATATATTTTCTCATAGTTCTAATGTAAGGAAACTCTACCCCCAAAAGACTGGCAGGATAGCCAAACAGTGTTTTCTGCTTTATGTTTTACCCTTTAGAGAGGAGGAATGTTGTTTCCTTACAGGATGGAAGGGATAAAAGTAATCATGAATGCAATCCCAGTGCTAGAGAGGCTGAGACAGGAAGATCACTGAGTCCAAGCTGTGTAGTGAGACCCTGTACCAGCTAAGTAGAGATGGTGATGATGGTGATGATGATGGTGATGATGATGGTGATGCTGATGATGGTGATGGTGATGATGGTGATGGTGATGATGGTGATGATGGTG
>PVKA01018340.1:0-44054 GCA_004027165.1 Ctenomys sociabilis
AATATTTTTTTTTTTTTTTTTTTTTTTTTTTTTTTTGTCTTTTTGAGACAGGGTCTCACTATACAGTTCAGGCTGGCCTTAAGCTCACTTTGTAGCTCAGGCTGGTCTCAAACTCACAACAATCCTCCTGCCTCAGCCTCCCGAGTGCTGGGATTACAGGCATGTGCCACCACGCCTGGCTCCTATAATGTTTCTTCATGTTTGCATTCTATGCTGAATTCTATGATAAGATGACTTCATACAGTGTCTCACTTAACTCTTTATACAACCTTATGGATTTCTTCCCAATGTACAACAAAGAAATCAAGCTTACCCAACTCAATAATATTAGTGAATCAGAAAGGCTTTCTTCCCTAGGTTTGGGTTATTCCTTATTTGATCCCATTTCCAGTCTGCCAAACAGATGTATGGCTTTTTTAAACATCTACCTCATTCCCATGAAAATTTGATTTCACTATTCAATTCTTATACTATAACAAATAATGCAAAGTCCCCAGAATTTTTCTTTAGAAAATAATGAGAATCTGCTGGCCACTCTTACCCATTCAATTTTTTAAAGATTTATTTATTATTTATTTGGTACAGTGTCTTGCTACATAGCTCAGACTCATAGTGATCCTCTTGTCTCAGCCTCCCCAGCATTGAGATTCAGGCAAGTGGCCACCATGCCTGTTGTTGGTGGCTGTTACTACATGGGACCATTTTGGCATATGGCACCGAGGATCAAACCCAGCACCTTGCACTTGCTAGGCTTGAGCTTTGATTGCTGAGCTATCTCCCCAGCTCCAGTCTGACCTTTTAAAAGAAAGAAAACTTAATCTATCTACATTTTGCTTCATCTACATAATATTAAAGATTGGATTAAATATTCTTCAGGGTTTTTCTACTATAAAATATTGTGAAAACTCTTAATTAAGTAGTTTCCATAGTCCTGAAATAAAGGGAATCTGTGTTATAGAGGAAAGAATATAATATTTTATTTCCATTGGTAATTTAAGAAGTCTTTTGAATCTCAATTATCAGAATAAATCTTTTTAGGTTATTGGGAAAGGTTTTGAGCCTTACTGAGTAAACAATGGAGAAGTCTCTAATTTATTTATTAACAAGGGAAATGCATATCCAGAACCTTATCCCAAGGTCACTATATTTCAGCACACACATTTTCTAATACTGCTTGGCTTTGAAAAATAATAGTCAGGATTTGTTACACAGAATAGAGAAAGATGCAAGAGTATTGAGCAAGGAACCCCATGGGCTACTGTAGTGTGATAAAGGAGATCTGAAACAGCAGTGTACAAAGAATGTCTTGAAATAGCTTTACACTCATATGGTGAAACACAATAGCACAGAGAACTACTGAATTCTTTAAAAGGCAAACAAAACCTCATGTTTCTTCACAGGAACCATCTCTGGGAAAGGGCTCAAACAATGGTTCAAAGGAGTCTATCTCAACCTTTACAAAAACTGTAATAAGTGTTGGGGAAAAAATCTGCAGATCACGAATAAAATAAAAATTTCTGCCAAACATCTGCTGTTTGGGGAATTAAATTATCATTTTTATGACTAAACATCATAGTGATACCTAATATGAATACTGTTTTATTACTTTTTCTTGCTATAAAGCCTAATCCTGAGTCATAAAGATGCCTGAATTTTTTAACCATATTTTTTAAAGAAACAACCTTTATTATCATTAGAGAGGTCCAACTTGCAGAGATGAATTTAAAAGCAAACAGATCTTTCAAGAAATCAGATTTTAATAATGGCCATGGTAAAGCTGCGTGGAGACACTGGGGCCTGGGACGAGATGAGAGCAGATGTCAACACGTGAGGAAACACGCTCACAAAGGGCAGGCTGGGGACCGAAAGCATGAACTTTACATATGCCAGTTTTGATGGCTTGATCCTCCCTGGTGACTGGCCTCCTCCGGTAATCGATAACGAGGAGAAAGTTTGTCACCAGCTGTTTGCAATGCGTAACATGTGGTTCCAGCCACAGAGAAAAGAAATGTTTTCAAAATGTGCAGCTGGGCTTAGAACCAAATTAAATGCAGTAGAAGCACATATATTCCTGTGTACTTTTTCTGTGACATTAGCCCACACAGAATTAGAGATGCGTTCAGAGTTTCACTATGAACCGCTCTCGTCTTCTGCCAAATGACTCATCATTTCAATCTCAATTCAGAATGTCATTTTCTCCCAGGATCCTGGCAGAGCCTTAGTCATAGCATAATTAATAGCTTTTTTTCCTCTATGCATCCATACTTCATAGTGCATTACAAGTTTTATAAATCTTTCAGTATTGCAGAGTAAGATTATTGTGGACTGGCATTGTTCCACATTAGTTAGAATCACTAGATCCCCATTATTTAGACTAGTCTATAGCATAGAGAATGCTGTGAAGTACAATGGTCATTTGCTCAGGGGAAAGAGATTACATTATTAAGTTCTTCAGAATATCGTCTTCTATTACCTAGATGTCTTATGAGTTAGTCATCATTTAATAACACTTATTGTCCCCTGTGAGCAAAACTAAACAGCTATTTCAAGTAGCAAAGAATCAGAAACCTGATATATTAGTGGGTCCTTTCATTGCTTGGACAAACATGTAGCAGACCCAGCTAAATGAAGTGGGATTTAATTTGGTTTATGAACTATAAGGGTTAGTCCATGATAAGCTGGTTTAAAGCAGGAATATTATGTCTGAAGGTTAAGGCTGACACTGCCCATGTTATGGTAGACCAGAAGCAGAGCACAGGGCAAGACTCCAAGGGAGGTCTGTAACTTCGAAAGGGGATGTTCCAGAGAGTCACCTCCAAGAGCCTCACTGCTTTCTAATAGGACATTTAGTGATGAATATCAGTGGATTAATGCACTGCTGAATCCAGCACCCCATGATCGAATCACCTGATCAAGAGTTCCTTAAGCCAGTTGTTATGTTTCATGTCTTGATGTCCTGCTAAAGCCTAAGGCATGCAAAGCCTTGTGCTTCTGAGAGGTGCCTGGATCACGGGTGACAGATGCTTGTCAATGGACGAGTCCATTGAGGAGCTTATAGGTAAGTGTGATGTGGGGTGGTGAAGCCTAGTCAGAGGAGGCGAGCTACCAGGGGCGTGGCCTGGGGGGCTACATCACCCTCATCCTCCCTCGATCCTGCTCGGTTGTGGAGCCTGCTATGCCATAAACAGGTCTCCACCTCTGTGTCCCTCTCCCAAGATGCCCTCTGTGGAACCAGAAGACTATGGCCTGAAACTTCTACAAACTATGAGCCAAATTTACATTGTGGGTGTTGGTACTGTGTCTCAGAGAAGCATATAACTGTGATCCTAGTCAAATTGACAAATAAGTTTAACAGGTACAGCTCAATTGTCAAATAGGGAACACATTTCTCTATAAGTGTTTTAAATGTTTCAGTACTCCACGTGGAATATATGTTAAAGAGATGTTGGATGGTTTATTGAGCAGGTGGTAGTGATTATACTTTGTTCTCTCATACACAACTTTTATTTTGGACAGGATATTCCTGAGGTAAGAACTCCCATTACATGTAGTCATTTTCAATAATTCAAAAATATTAATAAACAATTAGCAAAGAATGCAAGATTAAGAGTGTAAAACTAATCAAAATTTCTAAGAAAAGGCATTTTAAAAGAACTTTGGAGAAATCTTTAGAAAACTACAGATGGTTGGGTGCATTTTACTTCTCAAAAATTTAAAAGTTGACAAGTTATGTGAAAATAGTCTACACCATAAAATCACTACTCAAATAATTGTTGGATAAAACTCAACTATGAAGTCTCACATAATAAGGAAAGATTTAAAATCTTGCTAATTATTTTTGTCATGGCTATTAAATCTAGGATTTTCTGCAACAGGCTCCTTCCAGTGTGAAGTACCTCATGAGGAGTCCTGGCGAGATCCTGAGAATTCTGAATCACCAGCTGTGCGGTCAGGTTCTTAACTTTCTGAATTTCATTTATAAATGGCCAAGGACTGGAATCTTTGGGGCTATGCAAAGGACAACCACACCTAGTGTGGCAATTCATGTGCTGTGTAAAGCATTGTTCATGGGAACACAGAGGCTTGAATCCTTCTTCAGCTGCTCAAAATGAACTTGGCATTGAGCTTCTTCATCATCAGGAGGAGGAAGGGCAGCTTTCACTCCATGGTTTTATTTTCTCAAAAAAAGACTTTTATACCCTTAGGGCTGCATTGCTCAGAAACATTACTCAGTGTAGCTGCATAGGCTAGGGAGCTCTTGTCCTGATTATAATAAGCAAAGCAAAGCAAGTTAATGCAAAATGAAACAGAACAAAGCAAAACTCAAAAGCCAGAAATATAGAATTCTACACATACATTAACCCATCTTAATTTTGAACATCTTTGGCTTTTAGATATCACCCTGTATATAGAACCACAAGCACTGCACTAGGGACCAGTCAACTATGTTATAAAAAAAGAAATGATGTGGATTCTATGGTTCATGCCAGTTTTTTATTAATCTGTAAATATCCAACTAACTCCAACAGAAATGTTTATCCAAAGGGTAGTAAGTGAAAATGTAATAAAAATTATGAGCATTTACAACCCTGATAGCACATATACCTAATAGGTCTATATTTTCTAGTCTTCATGACAGGCTTGCCATGCAATTACTATTATGCCTCATTAAAAAGAGAACCAGACAAGGAGAAAATGCATAAATGCTAAAGATCAGGTAGACGGTATGTAGAACTTGAAAATTAGAATGCAACTCTAAGGCAATCCATTTGGGACCCCCTGTCTCTCAGAGCTGTTTCTATTTTTCAATAAATTGTCCTACTGTTACAAATAGAAAGGAATGCAACTTTACCTGAGACATACTTCTATAGTCTATCCTCTCCCTTCACCTTGATATCTTTTCTAGTTATTAATGGAGGTAAAGAAAACTTTCTTTCTTTTGCTTTTTAGTAGTGCTATGGCTTCAGGAGAGTTGCCTCTAAGAAATACAACACAGAGTTGAAGATCTGAGTTTCAAGATTCATGACTTGGGTTTAAGACCCAACTCTCTCACTACCAATTCAGTAACATTGTCTGTTACTAAAGATCAAGGACAAGCATAGAACTTACCTCCTCAATTTAATGTAAACATGACAATAACACATGTGGAGCACTATAACTGGCATATCATGAATGGTCAATAAACTACGGGAAACAATATGATGTAATCTTTAATTAAGGTTGGAAGTTTCAAATACTCTGTGGTTTTAGCACAAGTTCTGGTGACATAGGTGGAATGTGCTTTTTTTATTCTAAGCCTCAGTTTTTCTCATCAGTAAAGAGAATGAATATAGTACCTATCTCATAGTAATTGGAAAAGAATGAAATAATCCACTGTAATGAACATACTGCCAGTGGCATTATAGGCTACCCAAAAATCTAGACAGTTTTATTGTTATCATTTTCAAAGGCAATCATACTGAAGATAAGCTGATCCCAGTTGTATGTGTGGTTTTGGAAATCAAAAACAGCATTAAAAATCATTTCCTCCTTTTATCATAATGCAGCAAATGTTTGTGAATATTCAGGCTTTCCCATGATTTAAATTTAAGGGCTGATGAACCTACCACTTACTAACAAAGGAGTTAAAAGACTTTTTTATGGAAAAGAGTGTTAATTATGGATGTATCAAATAGTTACTATGTCCACAAGAAATGTCTTAAAAAGCCGTTTCCATTAGAATAAATTGGAATGTAAATATAGTGATCCTTCCCACCTCTGGGAAATTGTGTATACATTGGGCTGGGGAGATGGCTAAGTAGAATAAGCGCTTTCTAGGCAAGCACAAGGTCCTGAGTTCAATCCCTAGAACAGCAAAAAAAAAAAAAAAAAAAAAAAAAAAAAAAAAAAAAAAAAAAAAAAAAAAAAAAAAAAAAAAAAAAAAAAAAAAAAAAAAAAAAAAAAAAAAAAAAAAAAAAAAAAAAAAAAAAAAAAAAAAAAAAGACTGTGTATATGCTATAGAATAAAAAAAATGGGAACATCAAAATATTTGTGTAAACAGTATATCAATCTTAGATCTCTTCATTTCCCACAAGTTTTTAAATGTAATTATAACTTGTTTAGTTTTACAAAAATAATGTATGAACATGACAAAATTTTCAAATGTGTATAAACATCTCAAAAATATCAAAATGTAGCTATTTATTACCTTCTGCCAACTCTCTGAAATTAAATATTCATAGCAGTTTTGTTTTTCTAGTTCAGTGGTGATCAGTTATATAACCTAAAGGAGTATATTATTTCAAAGTATCATGTTTAAATTATGTATATTCATTCTGCATATGAAAGATTAATACATTAGGAATCTTTCCCTTTTCTCTTCATTCTGCATTCTAGGTTTATTTTTATTCTTTTTAATCTATAGTTAGTTACCTTCTTTACCTATATGTCAAACTTAGTAATTTAAACTCAATAAAATCACTCTTTGCAAGTTTACAAGCAGATAGAAATTTTAATTGCAAAAAAAAATTCTTATGTTATTACATCCTTATTTGTTTTGTATTTTACAAAACCGGAATTAAATTTAGGCCCTTGCGCTTGCCACGCAAGCACCTATTCTACAGAGCAATCTCCCTGGCCCTTATTCCTGGAAGAAAATATTCCAAAAATGCCAAACTCTATTAAAGTCCACTTATTTTTTAAAAATTTTTTTTCTTTTTTTGGTGATACCAAGGATCGAACTCAGGCTCCAGTTATTTTTGCATGTTCTTTACTTCTGTCGGTTCATTCAGTTGTCTCTTTTTAGTTTGCTTCATGTATCTTATTCTTATACCTTTTAAATTTATGCTGAAGGGTCTCATTGAAAAATTGAACTAATGTCTTTACCTACATAGAAATGTTCCAGTTTGCCTTCAGACATGGTTGGTAGCTTAGTTCATATGGGGTCTCAGACTGAATGTATTGCTTCTTAATTTGACATGCACATTATTAAAAGACTAGCTTTTTGTCCTTGGGTTGCGTGTAGTAGCCACAAGTTTCTTCTGCAGAAGAAAAAATTGGTGCTTCAGACTTCTCCCTAGAGAAGGTCTGAAGAGATGATTACTGGCTCTTTACCAAGTGTACCACCAAGTGTGTCCCTGCCAGGTGGCTCCATGTTAGCAAGCGTGAGGCTGCAGTTGATATATTTGCTAGGGTACTTGTCACTGTCATCTTGAGTTTCTCAATAATAAGCTTGAACGTACTTCCCTCAAGGAGATTGACGGGCTGCTGCGTGCCTTAGCAAGCGCTCTCCATGGCTTCTGCTCACATACGGCATTTTCAAAACTTATGTTCTTAGATGTTTACATCTATAGCATAAGCTTATTTTACGTAGAAAATCCACTTTTTACAACTTCTGTATTTGCTACATCATTATGTTTTACTTCAACTGATTTTGTCTAACATGGTTTCTCCTAAAATTTACACACAAAAGTTTCATATATTAATTTTATTGAGAAAGAAATAGCATTGAGACAGTTTCAAAACAGGTTAGTAGGACAGTTATAATAATTAATACATTGCATATTGTTACCTTCATAGTAGTTATGCATAGTGCAACATGCAGATGTGAAATCTTGTCTAAACAGTATTAGTGCAAATCTTTCTTCTCATTTAACTAAGAGAAGTTAGCTGTATATCTGTCCTAACTATTTTGCCTCTGCTTTCTTTTTCTCATGATTATTATGATTTCACCAATTCATTTTCTGTGTAATTTCTATGGGAATTTAAAAGACAGAGTGAATTGTGTTACATTGTTTATCTTATATTATACAAAATCTTATTAAATATATTGCATTTATTTGTAAACATAATTTATAATGGAACCTTGAGAAGATTTATCACTCTTCTTTTCTTCACCATCAATCAAAGCCATTCCTGTGTTATTTGGCCTCTTAAGGAATGAAAAAAAAATAAAGATCCTATCTCTCTGGCAAGGTTAGGATATATTGTACAAAATATCTCTTTGTGTTTCTGACACGCTTTTTCCCTTGATCTGTTTAAGTTGATCCTATTATTGAAGCAGAATAACAGCAGAATAGTAGCCTGCCATTTGGACTTATGTTATCTGGGAGTATGTAAGTTTCTAGGAGAGATAACCTTTAATAAGAAGTACAAATACATACTTCTATCAAAACTTTCTTCACAATGGCCATCTACATGTGGAGATGACTCACATTCAACAATATCAGGCCAAAGTGAAATAATTGCCAGAAGGTCAGGTCAGCAAAAGAAAATTTAATAATAGCACATAAAATATTTACCAAGCCTATTTGCAAAGTTAAATCATTCATGAAAATATATTAAACACTTTAAGATGGGCTTTCATGTGACAAATGATGAACACTTGTGGGAAGTAAAACTGTAATATTCTGGTAATAATAAAACTAATTTTTCTAAAACTATACTTTCTTTTACAGTTTTCATCCATCTTTCCTGGCTGGGGACCACAGTTCAGCACACTTCTTAAGTCCAGAGTGCTTGCTATTGTCTTGAAATTATAGCAAAATCAGAAGGTGCTGGAAACCAAACAGTTGTGTATGTTAAACTGGGGCTAGGGGTTGACAGAGGTAATGAACACAAGTGGGTCACACTCAACTCTTCAAATATGGACAATGACACCCACCCTATTCCTTACAGGTAGCCTGTTCCGATGTGAAGCAGCTCTAACTGGGGCAGCAGAAAGCGAACTCGAGAGCTCACTCTTGTGAGGCAGGCCCTGTGCTGCTGAGCTACGCTTGAGGCAACAGCTTAAATTGCGATGGTTGCTTTTTGCCCTAAATTGCGATGGTTGCTTTTTGCCTTAAATTGAGCTCTACTGTGCTTCATTCAAGTCTTTATACTCTCGAATTTGCTTTTGATTAATTTACTTATAGATTTTTAACTCCCAGAATCTTTGTTTTCCTCAACAAAATATTCCCAGTTAATTAAATCACACCTAAAAAATGTGCTCTATAGTCTCACCTCTCATGTCTTTCAAGAGTTTGCACACTTAAGTTGTTAACCCTCCAGAAGTGAAGCTTAATGATATTATTACTCTATAATGTAGGCAGTTGAGCTTAACCTCATTGTCTGCCTGAATATCAAATGTCTTAGACATAACATGGAACAGGTATTTTCCATGAAGTATTGATATGCTGAAGTTTAAATCCCTACAGAATGTGAAGAAATAATAAAAAATATTAAAAAGCAGGAATAAAGAATTACATATTTTTACGCAGGAATTTAGAAATCTAACTGTATATAGCACTGTGGCAGGACAGTCCGATGACTTTTTTCTTGTCTCTTGTTTTTGTTTATTACCCCCTTTTTAAAAACAAACATATACTTGAGAGACAGTATGGCAATAATTAGGAGTTTGCTATTTTTGAACCTCTATGGTCCCTTTGGTATCTAAATTAGGGAGTACAAATTCTAAAACAGGGCTCATCGTTCTTTGAATTATTAAGTGTATTTGTTAACTGACAGATTCTGTGCTGAGTATTCAGAATAAGACAGCAAATGGGAGGCAGCATCTGCCTTCAAGATGCTAACAGTTTAGCTGTCTAAACTTCTCCTCACTCAGTCTTGCTGTTGTCTCACATGAAACACATTGTTTCTCAATGCAGAAATGAACACACAATGAACGCAACACTTCAGACTGGGGCTTTCTAACCACCACTTCACACAGGAACATTTTATATATCCCACATGCATGGAATGGAATGGTCTATCTTTTATACTATTTTCATTTTCCGAGCATAGTTAAAATACTTCTTTAGGATTTTCAAGACTGCTCCTAACAATACATACCCGCATTCAAGCCATGGGTCTTAGATCAGAATAATTCCTTTATGGAAGCCACATGCTAAGACTGCCCTTGAGGGAGCTTCATTTTTCTATCTTTGATTTGAAAGTGCAGGGGGTAGCAGGGGGGAGACCCACCATGGAAACAGAACAGTGAATTCTTTGAGAAGCTAAAGCATAGACATTCAATCAGCATTAAAAATGAAACATACTAACACACATCCTGGTTCTGTTGCTGAAGATCCTTTATTTCGATTGGGGTATAGAATAGGCAGTGTTTATCTCTGGAAATGCCTTTCAAGCTTTTCACTGACATAAGCGCCACATACATGGTAAAACATTTCAAACCCAAACTGCAATTATGCTGGGATTTACTGCAGATCTTCTATCTAGAAATATACCCACTCAGAGGTAAAAGCTCGCTTTCCTTTTGTTCTGTAAATTTATGCCAAAGTAGAGTTCTCATTATTACTTCAAATGTTTAACCTACTAGAAAAAGTTCCGCAGACACGGCTGAATAACTTCTGTATTCCACTATTCTTTAACGTGTAATTTTGAATAATTTTTTTAAGTTGCATTGTAAACCACATTCTAACTTGAGATTTATTTTGCTACTGAAGCCATTGTGTTATTTCTGAAATTCAAGAGCCTATAAAAAATATCTCGTGAGCTCATATTTAACAAACCAATTTCCAGTATTCTTCAGGCACCTGTTTATAGGTCCTTATAAATACTCGATCCAGTATTAACATTCATAATATTTGTATAATGTATCTTTTCACAGGATAATATTAATAATTATTCCTGAAAATGAGAACAGTATCTAGATAAGGCAGTGCACTTCACCAATAGTAAAATTCCAGAAGAAAAGGCAAAAAGCACACGCCAAGTAAATAGAAATAAATACAGTCTTAACAAATCCCTCGACACAATAAGTCTGAGGATAAAAACACAAAGGTGTTATTTAATGTGACTATTGTCTATTGTAAGCAGCTGCAATGTATATTCTGAATACTTCTAATAATTTAAGACTGACAAAGGGATGGTAAGAGCTGGTTTCTACACCATGTAGTAAATGAGGCTCTTTCATGTAACTATGCAAGAAAGCCAAGCGGAATAAACATAAACAAACAATGGGTGGACAATAGCTTTAGAAATATTATGCCAGGTGGAAAAGCCAAAGCTGTAGCGCAGATGGACAAGCCCTAGCGTCAGGAGGTCTGGGTTCTGGGTTCTTGTCCTGATAGTGCACCTTGGTGGAGAAAGGACAGCGTCAAAAGGGTGGGCAGGGGTGCTGATATTTCTGGAGCTCTTGAAGATGATCTACAGTTTTGTTCAGAACAAACAGGAAGTCAGAACAGCGTCTCAAAGGGGCATCCCTTGGCGAAAATCTGACTCAGGCATATGCTCTATATTGGATTTAGTAGCACAAAGGATTAAGGGCAAAGTCACCAAAACCAGACTGCTGGGGTGTGAGGCCTCCTGTGCGCACGCTAACTCGGCCACTCTAGACAAATAATTCGACATTATGATACCTACAAAGTAAGTGTCACAGTAGGTTGCGAAGAGTAAGGGTGTGTTCACATTTAGAAAAATGCTTGGCATGCTTAGGCGTGACATAAACATTAACTTTTTTCTTTTACTTTTTTCAAATTTGTATATATATATATATATATATATATATATATATATATATATATAGAGAGAGAGAGAGAGAGAGAGAGAGAGAGAGAGAGACAGAGACAGAGACAGAGACAGAGAGATACAGTACAATTTTATTTATTTATTTTTTGTCTTTTTGAGACAGGGTCTCACTATACAGTTCAGGCTGGCCTTAAGCTCACTTTGTAGCTCAGGCTGGTCTCGAACTCACAACAATCCTCCTGCCTCAGCCTCTAGAGTGCTGTGATTACAGGCGTGCACCACTGCGCCCGATTTATGCAGTACAATTTTAATATAATTGTACTATTAATTTCTATTAGTTTGTTGAAAGGAACAGTTACTCTTTCTCTGTTTGATTAGGTTTATGTGCCTATATGTGGTGATCTGAGGAACAACTTTGAAGATAACAATATGCAATATAATAACCATTGTTAAATTCCTGTTATCTAATTTTGAAATTCTGCATCATTTTATTGTCTTGAAAAATAAAAAATAAACATTAGTATTATCATCATCATCATTATGTACACTGACTATAACAATAACTATAGATTATAACTACGCCAACCATTCATCCTTTATTTTTACTTTTTTGTTGAGATATTTATTGCTTACACACATTTCTTAAGTCTTCTTTTGATCTGCTTTGCAAACATGCTAGGCACTAAATGTTAAAGTCACTATTTAAGTTGATTTTAACCAAATCTTCTATGGCTAATGGGAAAAATCTGTTGTGTGTCATGTGGATGGGCTCGAATAGCTCCTGGGCCGATGACTGCTGCAGTTCTTTCTCATGGAAGCATTCATCCTTCTGTGACCAGAGGAAGTGGAAATCGTTTTACTTCCTTTTATTAGTGGAGACCCTAGTCCCTACGGTCTTTGTCATGCCCAGGGCTGCAGTGGAAGCACTGACTGAGAGCTGGCGAGTCAGCTTCTGTCACTTGTAGTCTAAAAGGGAGGGAAAACCTCAGGGTGTTCAGTAGTGAGCATGCAGCACCGTTAAAAATTAGGGTTCAAGCTCATTTTTGGACATCTACACTTTTTGAATTTGTAGAATATTTCTCTTTAAGAGATATGCAGGATTAGAGATGTTATTAATGACTAGACCTAGAAGTTCTCCAGCCCTCAGAAAGTAAAGGCAGAACTTGACCGAGAGGATCTGTGTTAATTTTTCCTTGGGGCTGAGTCTGTCCTTTGTTTGGATCCTGGGGGCACAAGCATGTCAGCTGGCACCTCCCGAAGAGGCAGGGGAGCAGCCAGTAGTGCCAAGGCCTCACATAAGGGAGATGGTGGTTTCCTAAGGAAGGCAGAAAACCTGACAGACAGAGCTTACAGGTGCTGATGACGCTGGAGACCAGGAAGGGAGTATTCCTGGGAGCAATCTGCATGCGCCCTCAGGGAGAGACTGAAAATCACTGCTACTGATTTTTCATTTTTTTATTTTCTTATCTTGGTATTTATTTACTGAGTGAAAGTTTCAAAACTTCCCTCCTGTTCTCGCATTTGCCCATATCTCCTTTTAGTTTTACCAATTTTTGCTTTATAAATGTTGATGTTAAGTATGTGCACGTTTAGAATTTTGATGCATTTTTTAATAGCAGATTCTTTTATCATGATGAGGTTTCTCTTCCTACTTCAAATAAAATTGGATACTTTAACCTCTCAGTTGTGTGAGAGTAGCATTACACCTGGTTTCTTTTGGATCAGATTTCATGATTAGTCTCTTTGTATATTTTTAATTTCTATACACATTTTTAGCTCAAAATATTTTATTATCCTATTTGTGATTTCTCTAGATGTTCGAGTAAACAGCCTCGAGTTGTTTCAGTATATATGCCACTTATTTCAGTATGTATATGCATATGTTTATAAACGTTTGCATATATTTATACATATATGTATCCATGTGTATGTATGTATATATGAAATGTATTTCTCTTTTTTTGTATTTTAAGGAAGAGATTATAGGGTGTTTAGGGTCTTATTACTATATTGGACTCATAGTGATCCACCTGTTTGCTGCCTCCCCAGAGCTGGAATTACATGCACGCACCACCACGCTGCATCTCATTTGCCCTCTCAGTGCGCCCTGGGGGCGGGGCCATCACAGCAGCTCCGAGGTTTGAACCCCCAGCTCCTCAGCCTCCTTGTAGGTGCTTTACTCTGCTCAGCTATTTGGCCTGCCCTTATATGGAACATGTCTGATACGTATGATGGTTGGTATGATGGAATAAACACACAGTATAAACACAGATATGGTAATCAACATATACTGTGAGTGTTGTTTTACAAAGTTTAGACACTTAATCTCTCTAAAAATATGCCACCTCATATTAACTGCACTCATCCCATCACTCTTGCCTATTTCTGCATGTGCTCAGAGTCTGTTTCGGGAGCGTCTCTTGAGATGTGATCAGTATACGCTGAATGCTGCTGCCAAGTAGCACTGAACAGAAAGGCAGATGGCCAGGAGCATCGCGCGCTCTCCGACTCGGCCTTATCCGCTGGTGCCGTGAGGCGTCTGCCTCTTCCCAATGTCAAAGTCAGCTTGATTGACAAAAGTTTTGCTTTGCTTCAGGACAGTACAACAAAGTACTCACAAAAGAGGACTTCCAGAGCTGCTTCAGACAGTGGAAAGAACGCTTAGACAGAAGTGCTCTTAGGGATGGAAGTATTTTGAGGGAGACCAATGCCAATGTTTCTTTCATGATAAAAATTTTTAGATTAAAATATTCATGATTATATAGTATGCAGTATGTAGTTATACTTACATTATATAATGTATGTTACATAAAGATACGGGGAAAGACAGGGATATATATGTATATATTTCCCTATATCTATATATCTATATCTGTACTTACATTTTGCAGAACTAAGAATTGAACCTAACGTCTTTCCATTGAGCTACATTCCAAAGTCCTTTTTCAAAAATTTTCATTTTGAAACAAGGTCTTGCCGAGCAGCCCAGGCAGGGTTTGAACTCAGGATCCTCCTTCCCTATTTCCATTGACAGCCTTTTCTAGGTCCCTGTGAACTTCAAAACTCATCATGACTGGAATCACATTGCATTTTCACAAGAAATATGAAGCTGTTTCTTCACTTATAGCTGACATTGGGTTTCCAGTAGTCTGGACAGTGCAAGAAGTTCCCCACATTTCATGGTTATTTCCTTGTAGTGTTGCACAGTTTAAGTCGCAGAAAGCTTGGAAGTGATCCTAAAAGACTTATGTTGGCCCATTTAAAGGCAGTTATTTGCTGGGTAAATTGCAAAAGTTCTGGGGAACTTTTACAAATTCAATTCAATGAAAGTATTTCTTTCAAGGAAATTCCTTTCATTATTCATGAGTCTCAGCTCTCATCAACTGTTTTGGAGAAATTAGAGTCACTACTGAGGTATGACTACAGGAGGAGGAATGCTTTTAACCTTTCAAATATACTTCTTATATCTTAGAAAACCAATTTCGTTAGTCTTTCAAGTTCTTCTCTGCATACAGTTAATTATATAGATGTATTGTAATATTCCAAAACTTCTTAGTGTTATGTAGATCCAGATCCATTTATACACAACATTTGTATAATTTCCATTGTTTTTTGTTCCTGCTGCATCTGTGATCTGGTTTTCTCAGTAAAGACCATGTTCAGTTCCTCTCTTAGTGCACATGCACTTGTGCTAACATATTTTAGCTCCACTTTACCTCAGAGCATCATTATTTGCTTTCATTTCATAACAATCTTTCATTAGACGATGATTCTACTTTTGAGTTATTTTCTTGGTGCAGTTTAAAATATCTCTCCATGACCTTCTGACTTTCATTGTTTTTTGTTCAAAATCTTGCTTGCTGGGCTTACTGGTGCTCTTTTGAAGCTATTGTGTCCTTTTGTGTGTGTTGCAGCTTTAAAGATTTTTCTCCTATCTTGGGTTTTCAGAAGTTTGCCTGTAATGTACGTATCACGGGCTCTGCACCATCCTTCTTCTAGGTCACACGTTTTTTAATCTTATACTTCATCTTTCCCATCAATTTTCAAAAGTCTTAGCCACTGTTTCTTCAAATATTTCTCCTAGACCATTATCTTTCTCTTCAGGAACTCCGATTACCTTTGTGCCACCGTCCTCTGTCTATTATGACATATGCTCATTTCTGTGCTTTTTGCTTTCTTTGTCTTTGTTTTTACTGTTGATACTTATTAGTTTCCCATCTTATGATTCACAAATGCTTTATTACGAGATATCTAGAGAGCTGGTAAACCTGTCGATTTCTTAACATCAGTTTTATTTTTATAATTTTCCCTTGCTTTTTGCATGGATTATAGTAAGCTAAAGAAATTCTTTAGTGTCATCATTGAAAGTATTCCAGGGGCTGGGGAGATAACTCAGTAGAATAAGTGCTTGCCTGGCAAGCGCAGGATCCTGAGTTCAGTCCCAGGTACTGCCAAGAAAAAAATCATCTTAATTACACTCTAGCCATTGTTACTCCACTTTCAGATTTATATGTGGGTCTGTATCTATTTTCTATTTTTAATCTCCTGGGTTTTGTCATTTGCTTCATTCTCTGAGTAAACAAATTTTGATTGTCCTACATGTGTTAAAAATCATACAAATTCTATATTGTGCTGTGTTCATTGAAACATGTTCACATTTTTCAACTAGGAAAATAGGGCAGGGATGAAATTATTTTAATGAAATGCAAGTGATCTTTGATTGAATTTTAAAATTTTTGAAGCTTTTATAGCTCTGATTTTCTTGTGAATTTCAAAATAAGGCCAATCTTGGAATTTCCCCCTATTAGTTTAAGAATAACAGATTTCATTTATTCAGCATCAAAAGATAGAAAAACACTATTCTATTTTTTTTGAGGAGATGAGCTTCCAGTTAGTTTCTTAAATTGATAACTTATTTGATTGTAATAACTGGTATATGAAGAGGAAACTGACTAACTCAGTCTGAGTTCTTTATCTGTCTTTTCTTACTTGGGTCTTAAGACTTCCTCTTTGGTGTCTTCTGTTCTGTGAAAGTTTCAACGTCAACTTTTTCTAGTTCACAGCAATGTTCCTCTGCTCCAGAATCCTGAGTTATCATGTTCCCATCCTGAAGCTCAAAGAAGCACATACATAGGATAGAAAATAATCCAAAATGATAATTCTTTTACTACACACACACACACACACACACACACACACACACACACACACACTACTTCAAAGTATTTATTCTGTGTCATCCACCAGAGGGACAGTGTGTTCGATACTGACTAAGCTTCACTTGCCAGTGGCACACTGTAGTAAGCACTTGTAGTAAGCTTTCAGAATTATAAACATTATGTCTTTCAGAAAGACATAGTAAGCACTTGACCAAAATTTGTTAAAGTTAAAAAAAGAAAACAACTGATCAATCAAGATAAAACTAAATCAACACCACAAAGTGGTGAGTTATAAAATGATAAAACCAAAAGAACTTAAATGAGACAACAAAGGAATGCTCCACTCACCTTCTGGAGTCCTTCACACCACAATTAGCCACTTTCTTGATCCAGTGTAGATTACAGTTGTAGATGTTGAACCTACCAAGTGTCACTGAGCAACTACATACACTTACAATGTCCCAACATCAGCCTGCTACCACACTAGTGTATATCTTTATGAGAATGTTAACAAGACATTATGGTGTGGACAATGTTTTGCATTTTTGAAAGCCAACATAATATAGGAAAACATTTACTTTGTTTTTTACCTTGAGCACTGCAGTTATTAAAATACAACTTAGTTCCTGCCTTCAAGAAGCTTATGTTCTAGTGTAGAAGTAAGTACAAAAATTCTAATACATTCATGTGACATTTATTATTGAATCTAAAATGTTTGTGTCATGACAGTGCTTTCAGAAATATAAACATTATGTCTTTGAGAAAGAACATTATTTTCTTTAAATATCAAAAGTACAATAATTTTAAAAGTGTGGACAGCTTCTAACAGTCTGTTTGAGAACACAAAATGTTGGAAGCTGAGAAGAAGGAAACTGGTCATTATGTGAGGGCAGCACAAGGCCTGAGTGCCTTAAGCATCAAGCTACTTCAGTCTTGAGAAAAATCATCCTGCCTGGACAATTTCAGCTATTAGTTGCTAGGCAAACTTGTGTCTCCTGATGCTAACTTTTCAAAGGTATAAATAAATGTCCCTACTGTTGTGCTTTGGGTCTTTGGCCAATCAGGCAAACAGACCTCTGTCTTAACCTGTCTCTTATCTTCATCTATTTTTTCCTCATTCCTTTCCCCTTTCCTACCCACAGTATACAGAGAACAATGAGCAATGAGTCTCCATGACAAAAAGATTTGTATTATTGGACATATTACAATAGGTGAAGTATTTGTGATAGTTATATGTTGGGAGCCACAGAAGCTAGAAATTGGTCAAATGAGTGAGAGTGGAATTAGGCCTCAGTGCTCAAGCAGTTGAGCTATCTCAGGATGTTTGAGATAAGCGTCCTGGCTGGTGAATGTCAGCTATTAGTCATTAAATAACCTTGAGTCCACCATCCTAACTTTTCAAGAGTATACATAAATGTCGCTGCTGAAATGCTAGGGTCCCTTTCACCAACTAGAGCAGCAGGCCAGTACCTGACCCAGCTCTTGATCTTTATCTATCATTTTTTCAGTATTGGTGCCTTTTCTCCCTAAGGTATGATGTGTTACACTGAGAGAACAGTGGATTCTTCCAGTTATATAGAAGTGGTACCCACATATATTCATTTCCACTAATATTTTTCCATTCAATAAATAATTGGCACAGTTTCACAGAGATCAGGGTTTACAAAGAAAAAGATTCATGGAAATTAATAGCAGAAAAATGTAGTGAGGTTTAAAATTTCTACATCACTATTTGAATGAATATAAAAAATTATTAGTATAGATCTATCGAACTAATGTGTCATTTTAGGTATTCAATTTAAAATATAATCTCCTACCCTTTCTTTTTTGTAAATGAATTTTTAGGAGAGGGCCTACAGGGTATGCAGGATCTCACTATGTAGATTGGACCTGTAGTGGTTCTCCTGTTTTTAGCCTCCCAAGATTACAGGTGCTCATCACCATGCCTAATCTCCATCATCATCTAAGGGCATTCTGGGGTCAGGGCTGGCACAGTGGGGATCGAACCCTGGCTGCTGTGCTCTGACAAAGCAGGTGATTTAATTCTTTGAGCTATCTGGATGGCCTCATACCCTTTCTTTGTTTTTAACACTACAAAAAGAAATGGGGAAAGGTACATATTTCTTCAGAAACAATTGCTGAGCAAAGAATGGAATTGCTTGTATTATTTTTAAAAAATGAACCTTGTCATATTTGAAAAAAAAACACATTTAAAACCTATCTTAAATTGTGCCTTCCTTCCATCTAATTGTTAGAGTCCACATATAGCTAACACAACGCTATCTTAAATATGTCAGAATAATAAATTTAGTACCTTGTCACTAATAGACAGATCTTGAAAACTGCAAAATGACCATTAATTAGTTCAACAAATCAACTATTCAAAATAATTCAAAACTTGAACACATGCGGAGTTCCTATGCAGTTATTCTGTATTCATTTGATGTTTTCTCTCCAACTATGATACTGAAAAATTCATTATGCAAAGAAGGATCCTATATATTTTGCTGCCTATAATCTGTACATTTTATTTTGCATAACACACATAACACTTCTCTGCAGTGAATCTTCTTATGAGTCCTTTGGCCCAAGGAACAGACAGAAATCTGAAAGCATTCACAGAGAGATCACACACACACACACACACACACAGACACACACACACACACACACACACAATTCTCTACTTGATATGGTACTCTACAAATGCAACGTAGAATAATACATGTAGAGTAATAATGCCAGACTTATCATTGAGTTCATGAGTCCATGCTAAATAATCCTCAAGACAAATATATAGATGAGGTTGCCTTGAGCAAAACCTTATCTACATATGGTTTATGTTCTTCCCTGCAACTCAAATGTATTTTTAGTTTTCTCTGGTAGTGTCGTGTAAAAAAGAGTTCCTTTCCATCAATTTGCATTTAATTTTTATATAGTTTTCTTTACAGCACTAATCAGCACCAGTCATAAGATGTACTATTTTTATTTCATGTTTTCACCCCACATAATGCATGCATCTTGAAACTGGTATGTTTTATATTCTTTCAAACCCTACCACTTCTTGTAATACCTTCATGCTGAATAAAATTGAATATTTGTATTAGAACTCTTGGAAACAAAAAGATAAGCAACAGGTGTTCTTGATCCCATTTGAAAAATAGGAAAATGGAAGTCAAGAGAGTCTTTAGGTAGAGTTAAGCCTGTCTTTGAGCTGTTTTGGTGCAATGCTAGGTTTTTCCCAATGGAATGGGGAAATGAACCATTCCATGGAATGGTCCAGCACCAAGCCATACTTCCACTGAAATACTCATGACTTTGGAGACATGATGGGAATGGCCTGAGGGAAGAATTTCCCATTAACTACAAGGCCAGGATGAGTAGAGAGAACTATTTGTTGCAGAGCTTGAAGAAGCATTTGTTTTTAAGAGTGTATAGCAATTGAATTTGGATTGTAATTTCCAAAGGAATAGTGAAAAATGAATATATGTTGCAAGCATGATAGTCCAGATATAATAAATTATGTCCTGTGGTCCTATGATAAAGTAAATTCTATAACCCAGATGTGCATGTGGTATGTGGAATGAAGCCAAAAGTTTCTCACTTAAAAAACTAATTCTAATCTCAATCTTGGTACCAAGTACCCTGCCCATTTTCAGAATAATACTGGAGTTTTACAGAGTTCATTTAATCTACCTGTAATCTAGGACAGGTAGATTTTAATTATAAAATTCATTGGTTGCTAAGAGGTAAGATAATGTATGTAAAAGTGGTCTGAATGATCTAAATTTTAATGAGTCTTTTTTTTTTTTAAATTGGGAACACATCCTAAGCCATTAAGGATATTTTTGCATTCTTGAATGTGAACACATTACAAGTTAGGGACAATTATATATCTGAAAGTGTTTCTTAAGAAAAAATTCCTTCCAAAATGCCTCAAAGCTTTGGTAGTTTAATTGGGAAAAGAAGAGCCAATGGATTTTAAATTTTATCTCCTCAAATAAATACTGTGTGTCAGCTAGGGTGAAAACTTATTTTGCATGTCCAGATTATATTTTCTTTGAGTATCAAACTTCACTGATCTATAACCAATGAAAATATAATGACAATACAGTGCAGTGATTCTGTACCACTGAGAAAATGAACAAGAGCAAAGTTGGCATGATGTCACCTGTAGGGGACACTTCTTCATCAAACCTTTCTTGCATCATTACAGGATGCCTTGTTGGCAATAATTTTCCCAGACAGTAGTCTCAATTCTGCTAATCATTCTTTCTTCATAGGATAACCCCAAGGACACATCACAGTATCTTTCTTAACCTTGTCAAGTATAGCTGCCTAAGAGCATAGATCAAAACATAAAATATTTCTAATCTTTACCCCACCCTCAACCTCAAATCATCAAAAATAGACAAGCAAACTTGAAAGAGTTTGGAGGGAAGGAGGCTCTTCCTAGCCGATAGCTGTTAGGCTGTCAGTGATAAGTGTCCTGCCTAGTGAACACAGATCAAATTCAGACGGATGGCCACTCACTCTGCAGATTTTCACTGGAGGAAAAATAAGCAGGGAATCAAAGTTTGGGCTTTCCACTCGGACATGGCACCCTCTTTATTATGCAGCATATGACCATGTGTGAGTTACTTCAACTTCCAGAACTTCATTCCCCTCTTCTGTAAAATGGACATAACCGTGGCTTCCCCACAGTTTATTGTTGAGATTAAATGAGATTTTGTATGCAAAGTACTTAGCTGCAGGCAGGCACACTGGTAGCCCTCTGGAATGGCAGTCACCATTCTGGAAACAGGGGTGCCCTGTTTCCATGTCTACCCTCCATGATTCACTGATGGTTACAAGAGCCATTTGTTCCCACAGTTTGGTTCCCAGCTAGGATAAAACTGTAAGCTACCACTACCCAGGAAGCATTATCTTTACTGTATGCTTCCTAATGATTAACAATCAATTATAATATCATCCTTTAAATCCAATCCATAGCACTGTCAAATGATTATGTCATATAATTAAATTAATGATATTAAACTTTAATTTTGGTTGCATGGCTGATTTTATTTGATGTCTGTTGTATTCTCATTGAGTGACTATGAGGTTGTGTTGTGAAATTATCATATTTCTTTTACAGCAACAAAAGAATAAATGCTCAGTATAATTTTAAAAAGAAAACCACAAATAGAAGTATTTCCACATGAGCCCATTTGGAGGTCTAGATTCGCTAACCATTAATTTAGTATTTGACAATTTAGCATAAATTAAAATAAAAGCATATATCACAGAATATGTATGTCATTCCACTCAGTCTCAGTGGACCCCCACTGTCCCTGATGCTTAGAAGTGTCCTTAAAAATAATTCAAAAATGGGCATCCTAAGCTGGAAGGACACATGCCTAACTTGCAAGCTAGCTTCCTATGCCATTAAAATCTTGTTAATCTGAGACTCAAACTAGGAGAGAAGAATCAGGATTATTAAGCAGAAACCAACACCTGCCTTATCAAATGTGATGGAAAATGATAATAAGGTTTACTGGTAACAGGAAATCAGATTATAAATGTTCTCTGTTAAGTCAATTTGAAAATGGCCCTCACAATGTATGTCCTTAATGTGAAATGTGCCTAAAATTCTACCACATTTTGCCCAGAGAACAAATTCACAGGCAAAGTGAAGGATTTCTGCAGAGCATTCTCGCACATAAGGGAAGGTACACTACTGCTCCAAAATGATTTATACAAACAAGGGAAGAAAAAAAATGTGTGCATTAATGTATATGGGAAGGATAAAAAGTGTGCTGGCGATTTACATATAGTTATAAATAATCAAAAGGAAATAAGGGTAATTTTGAAGTAGATAATTTCTATATATAAGTGTGGAACAGCGAAGAATTATGATCTATAGAACATGAATATTGATATTAAAAGCTTTCCTCTATTATGCTGAAGCTTAGCATCTATTATATTTGTAGTACATGGTGTGGCAAGAGTGTGATTCATTCTATATGGAAATGAGTATAATGCAGAAAATGAGGAAGTGCTTAGCCAACATTAATGTTAAATACTTACATGTGGACACACACCGAGTGATTGACCCTCCACACGTTTAATAACACCCTGCAGCTAACTGCTTCTCAGGCCACCCAGAGCAAATCTCACCTAATGGCCACATCAAAAGATTCAACTCTGTGTTCACGTGATGCTATGTGGAGATTTCCCAGCACTGTGGGCAGCTGGCTGCCAGGCATGTACCACTTCTGACTTATTTATTCAACATTTCAATCACAAGTGATTTATTAGTTGCTGGGTGCAGTACTGGGGGCAGAGCAGAAATTAGGTCATGAGCATAAAGGAAGGAAAAGAAGTTCTTCAATATGGTGAAAGGAAACAGTCAGAGTTAACAGAAGCATAGAAATTACCAGAGAGTCAAGGAGCACCTCTGCAAGGCTTAGACGCCACACTGAGTCATGCATGGCAAAGGTGACCCAGGGAGGATTCTGAGCATGATGAGCATCTGGTGTATTCTTTAAAGGGATAAAACACTGCACCCTGAAGGCCTGGAAACTAATAAAGGCTTAAAGCAGGACAGTGACAGTGTTCAGTGCATATTTTCAGTCATTACTGTGGAAATGATATGGAGGAGCTTAGAAATCAAGCAGACCTGGCTTGGACTTGCAACTGAAAGTTTTATCTGTGAGGTTTTTTTTTTTCTTGTGTCTCTGTTTTACATATCCCTATTTCTACCAACAGGAGACTATCAAATTTGATGCTGTACTCCTGATTGGTTGTTGTTTAGAACTGACTTGAGTCTTCTTCACTTCTTGCTCCATGTTAATCTTAGAATCAGTTGGTCAGGTTATACAAAAATACCTCTTCACTGAAGCTGTACCTAATTCATAGATCCATTTGAGAAAAACAAAAATTAACTTGAGTTTACATTCTGTTATGGCTAGTATGTAGTTGTCAACCCTGAAGCCCCATGTACTCATAGGGTTTCAGATGTGGTTGGATCTAAGGTATATGACTATGGATTAAGGGTGTGCAGTACCTAGGTTGGTCCATTTAGTGGATTAGCATGGGTCTAGACGTGGCTGAATGGATTTACTGAAGAAGGAAACCCAACCCTAGGTACGGATAGCACCAACTAATTGGTTTATAGCCAGGACGCAACTTAGAGGGACAGAAAGAAGGATGTCTTCACTGCTCCTGTCTGCCCTTCCATGGACTGTTTCTCCTCTGCCATGTTACTCTGCTATGCCACCCTGCCTTGGAGCCAGGCAACTATGGACTGAAATGTCTACAAATTGTGACCTATAATAAATCTTTTGTCCTTTAGCATGTGGTTGCCAGATATTTTGTCTCAGCAACAAGAAAGAAATGATGACCCATTTGAAACCAATGAGATAAGGTTGTTGCTGTGATACCATTTGGCCATGTGCTTCAGAATCCTTTAGAGCAGGCTTGTGGGATGAAATTGGAGTTTGAGGCTCAAGGAGTAGCCCCAGAATGGGGTAATCCAACCTTGCTGGAAGATAATTGTCAAAACTCAGAAGCTCAGAATGCTGAAAACTACTGAAGTGTGGAGAACAGAGGTTTAAAGTCAACTACTATTTTCCTCAACTGGGAAAAACAATATATGATTCTTCAATATTAAATAAGATGGTTTATATAGATAGTTTTGTACATATTTCTTGTCAGTTTAAGTTTCATTCTCTTTGTTTACAAAGGAACTTATGATAAATACATGTTGAATATTATTGATTAGTGCTCCTCAAATCTAGTAAAATTTCTCAGATTTTCCCAGTTAAACTGCAATGCAACTTAAATTTAGAATCCTGACATACAGTCAAACTGGTTGTGTTTTTTAAATATATTTCTGGAATCTGCATGCTAAAACAGTGTTAATTTTTGCACAGTTTTTTGAATGAGGTTGGTAAGTAGTTCTATCCTCTTTTAATCTATTATAAAATTTTATTTTTTTAAAGGTAATTGAAACTAATTTTAGGACTAATATTTTGAGACATCTAATGAGATTAATCAAAAGTGGAAGAGCCACAAATAAAATTGAGAATTAAAAAGAGAAGTCTATATGTCACACAGATTAAATAGATATAAACAGACTATCATTAATAACTATGGTAATAAACTGGCAGTTGGAACAGAAAAAGTCCTAAAAATATAACTTTATAAACAGTTGAGAACAAATTTTCAATGTTTTAAATCAACACTGCATTAACTATGTCACCTCCATACATAAATGTGCTTCCAAGTAAGTCTCAGAGGAAAATGGGTTTTCAAATACTAACATTCATACATTTCCACATAAAAATGGAATGTGCCATTAACATTTCTGTACAGCCTTACAACTTCTCTTGTTCCCATGAAAGGAAGATAATGCCATTTAAAGAAATTGCTCATGTGAAATACTGGGGGTTACTTTATGGCAAGCTTTCTTGTTTTATTTTCTTTGCAGATCTTTTTATTAGCAGCATAACAACTCTAACATGTCTCTCTGGATACTTACAGTGTTACTAGTACTGTACTGTCTTCTTTTTTTAGATGCTTTTTATCATACATGCTGGAGAAGTAGCTACATGATTATGACACATACTGTTCTTTACATTCATCTTCCATCATTCCCCTTACCCTTTCCCTTCTCTAACTTCCTGCCCCTGTTTTCATTATTATGCATTCATCATGGGTAGTTGGTGCCGCTAAGAGACCCATCACAAAATCTTTTTTGGTTTCCCTTTTCTTCCATAAACACTTGCTACTCTTGTTTTCCCATTCTTTTTCCCACTGGCAAAGGTCTGTCTCCTCTTTTCCCCAAACATTTTTCTTGTTTTTCACTTTATTTATTTGTACTTTGAATTTCTGTTCCATGAGATACCAAACGGCATTGAAGCTTGCATGTCTAATTTATTTCACCAAACATTATATATTCAAGATCTATCCATTTCCCACAGATATCTCAAAATTATCCTTCCTTCTAGGCAGCTGTATTCCATGGTATAGAGATGTCCTTTTATCCATTTATCTATTGGTGGACATACAGAGTGCTTTGAAGATCTATTTATTGTGAATCATAGTGCTATAAATATAGGTGTACACATATTGCCCTAATATCATGTTTTTTAAGAAGGCACCTAAAAGAGGACTAGCCAGGACATATGGAAATCCTAGTTTTGCTCTGTTGAGAAAGCTCTATTGGTATCTATTATTTTTGTACTGGTTTGCATTTTCACCAGCACTATAGGAAGGCTCCTTTTCACTACAGGCAAATAAACATTTGGTATGATTTGCTTTCCTGATGATCAGCATGATTACTGAAGTAAGATGAAGTCTTAGTGTTGTTTTAATTTGTATTTCTCTAATGACGAGCAAAGTTGAACAACTTTTCATGTGCTTATAGGCCATTTGTAGTTCTTAGAAGTGTCTATTCATTTCAGCTGCCCAGTTTTTGACTGGATCTTTTATTTTTGGGAGTCTAATATTTTGAGTTCTTTATGTATTCTATATATTAGTCCTCTGTCTGTGGTACAGCTGGGAAAATATTTTCCCACTCTTTAGTTTATTTATTTAATCTGTGAATTATTTCCTTTGCTGTGCAGAACCTTCTAAATTTGATATAATCCTAATTGTACCCAGAGTTCTGATTAAAAGCTCCAAGACTATGTCTATGACTTCAAGAGTTTTACCTAACTTATCTTCCAATGGATAAAGTATTTATGTTCAAGTATTTAGATCTTTGATCCATGTAGATTTTAATTTAGAACATGATAAATGATATGGGTGTTGCTGTAATGTTCTATGTATGGTATCTAGTTTCCACAGCACCACTTTCTTTTATTTATTTATTTATTGTTTGGTGGAACCATGGATTGAGCTCATGTATTACCACAATAGCCTTGTATTACCACTTGGAGTCAAGTTTTGTAGAACCTCCTGTTTGCACTTGCCAGGGAAGCACTTATTCCACTGAGCCATCTCCTCGCCTCCCTCCAGCACCATTTTCTAAAGAGACTATCTTTCCTCTAGCATTGTCTGGGGCTTCCATGTCAAAGATAAAATAGATGTATGTGTCTGGGGTTGGTTTTATGGTCTCTCTTATTTTTCATTTTTCTATGTCTCTTTTCATGCCCATGCTATGCTAGTTTTCTTTGTTAATCACTATAGCCTTGTATTACCACTTGGAGTCAAGTTTTGTAGAGCCTCCTGTTTGCTCCTCCTGCCAGGATTGCATTTTTTACTCCAAGTCTCTTCTATTTCCATATGAATTTGAAAGATGTTTTGTCAGTTCTGTGAGGAATACTATAAGTATTTTCACTGGGATTGTTTTAAATTTGTATCTGTTTTGGATCTATGACCACTTTGACAATACTGATTCTACGTACACAAGCACAGGGGCTGTCTTTCCATGTGTATGATGGACTCTTCCACCTCCTTTTCAAGAGTACTGTAGTTTTTGTTGTACAGGTCTTTTACTACCTGCAATAATTTAATTCCTAAGTATGTACGCATATGCATATTTTTTCTTTTTCTTTTTTCTTTTTGTATTCAAGATAGTGTCTACAGGGTCTCACTGTGTAGACTGGACTTGGAATGATCCGCCTGTTTATAGCTTCCCAAGTGCTGGGATTATAGGCATGCTCCACCATGCCCAGTCTCAATTGTCATCTCAGCATGTCCCACGGGTGGGGCCAGCACTGCAGGTTCAGGAATCAAACTCCTTGCCCCTGTGTCTGCCTAAGCAGGTGCTTTAATCCACTGAGCTATTTGACAGGCTCTATAATTATTTTTTCTTGATGCTATTGTCAAGGGTACTGTTTTTCTATTTTCTTGCTCAGTGAGTTCCTTATTGCTGCAAAAAAAAAACTAATATTGAGTTTCTTTTTGTATTGATTTTAACCTGCTACATTGCTAACTTTATTAATTCTAGAGGTCTTCTTATGGAGTTTTTTGGGGGATATTATGTGGAGAGGATCATGTCATCAGAAAATCATAATTTGACCCCTCCCTTTCCTATATGGATTCTTTTTATCTCTTCCTCCATTGCTCTGGCCAGTGATTCAAATACTTTGCTAAACATGAGGGATGACAGTGAGCATTGTTGTCTATTCTTGATTTTATAGGGAAAACGTTCTGGTTTTCCACATTTAATACCATGTTTGCCAGTTTTTGATAAATTACCTTTATCAGATTGTAATCTTTATATTCCTACATTTTAAGGTTTTTTTTTTTTATGATGAATGGGCCATGGATTTTGTCAAAAGCTTTTTCTGAGTCTATTGATATGATGTTGTCACTGCTGTTCCTAGTTCTTTTTATAGGATGCATTACATTTTTTTAAAATTTGGATATAATGAAGCATTCCTACAACTCCTAGAGGAAACTATCTTAGTCATGAAGTATGACCTTTTTGATGATTTGTAACATTCTTTTTACCAGTATTTCATTCATGACTTTTTGCCTCTGTGTCCATTGAGGAAACTGGCCAGTAGTTTTCTTTTTTAGTTGGATTCTTGTCTGGGTTTTGGATGACAGTGAAACTTGCTTCTAAAAACGATTTTGGAAATATTCTTTCCCTTTCAATTTCAATGAAGATTTTTGAGAATTATGTTTTATAACCTCCTTAAAGTTCCTGTAGAATTCCATGAATCTATCAGGCACTGAGGTTTGCTTAGTTGGTAGGATACTTTTTCTGGTCAGTTTTAAGACTTGTTATTTAATGGTCCTAAATTTGTATGTATTCTTGGTTCAGTTTTGGTAATGACCTTAGGAACCTATTCATTTCTTTAAGATTTTCCAGTTTGTTATAGTCGTTTCTCACAGCAGCTATTATCAATTGGATTTTGACTGGATCTATTTTGATTACACTTATTTATTTATTTATTTATTTATTTATTTATTTATTTATTTATTTTGGCAGAACCGGGGATTGAACTCAGGCCCTTGCGCTTGCCAGGGAAGTGCTTATTCCACTGAGCCATTTTCCCTGCCCCAGTTACACCTTTTTATGTCTAACTGCACTGATGCTATAAATGTGCTTTCTGTCTTTCTTTGGTAAGCTTGGCTGAGCACATATTTTGCTTATTCTTTCAAAGAACCAGCTCTTTGATTCATTGATTCTTTACAGACTTTTAGTCTCAGTTTCATTTACTGCTGTTCTGACCTTTGTGATTTCCTTCTAATACCTGGATTTGTGCTTGGATGTTTGTTTTTGGAATATCTTGAGTTCATAATTAGGTTATTGGTTTGAATTTACTCTGTTTACCTAGTGTGAACATTGACTAAGATAAGGTTAGGACAGCTTTTATTGTTCACATATGCCCTGGTCTATTGTGCTAGCACTGGGTTTTGACATCAGAATCTGTCCACATTTTTCATTTTTCTTGTCTTTCTTTTTGCTGTGAACCTCTGAATTTTACAGATTTTGTTAAGTTTCCAAGAGTTGAAAATTTTCTTTTCTTTTGTTTTTTTTTAGCATTTTGTTCATGAGGTATAAATAGTTGATTGTTCTTGCATTTAGATCTTTTCCTCTGAGATATTTGTGGTCATCTGTCTTCCACATATTCTTCCTGCCACTGAGCTATATCCTCGGCCATCTCTTCTTTTCTGTGATGATTCATTTTTGGTTTCAATGTGCAATGATATGATGACTTACATGGAGCGATTTCAACTCTTATGTACTTATCTAAACTACCATTATGGTCTATTTTGCAGAAAATTCTGTGTTACTGATATGAATGTATGGTCTGCCATAGTGGAGTAAACACTCTAATACTATTATAACACATCCCTCTTAGGGCCATCTGCTCAAAGGTGTAGTTCTCCCGTGATATTTCTTTGTTTTTCTGTCCTTATACAATTATATTTGTTGTATTTATACTTCATATTTCATATCTTTAATCTTTTTAAAAAATTATTTTTTGTATGTTTTCCTAACAACCTATATACTTTATTTAGATTATCTTTTAATGTAATGATATTGATTTAGCTATGTCTAACTTATTTTATAGTGGATTTTTATTGTAATATTCTAATTTTCATATTTAAAAGCTTAATGAGGGTTCTGTTCAAAATTTCTTATTTCTTGTTCGCCTTATAATTTCACTTCTATTTCTTTTAGCATTTGTAATAATTCTGGCACATAAAACTCATGTTGTTTTCCCGATTTGCTAATTCACTTTTCTGTATTCTTATTCCATTGGAAGGGAGGTGGATTGTGTCTTAGAGATTACCATTTTATTCAGAAATTTCAGTGCAGACATTTAAACATTTTTGATGCACGGATAAATCTTGTACTCTGTTTTTGTTTGCTTGTTTGTTTCTGACACTTCCAGAGAGTTTCACTCTAAGAGTAAAGTAATTTAATCAATCATTTGTGAAGGTAGAGTGAATCTGACACACGATGAGGATTTACATGGGCAAGGTGAACTCATGAACTGCAGTGTGTTTCCCCCATGACATCAAGACCGGGGTTGAGACAGAAAAGATTCCTGCGTGTTCTTCTGAGGCACGGGGCACATCTGCCGCACATTACCACAGAGAATGTACAGCTGACGGGGGGCTCATTCAGTTTTGGGGGTCTCTGAGCTTGCCGGCACCTCCTGCATCCCGCATTGCCATCAAACGTTGTAGGATTCACCACTCCTTCTACGGAAAAAGACAAAGGCCAGATGTGTAAATTCTCCTGATTTTTGCTTCAATTCATTTTAGAGCTCACAATTTATTTTTACGATAATTTAATAAAAATGATGTATTTAGAAACATCCTTTGGGAATTTTAAGCCACATCCTACTCGTTTTACTCCACAGGGCTGCTCTTGGCCACCTAACTCACTGTGTTTCTCAAAAAGGGGTATCTCAGCTGCCTTTATTCTGTCTCTCTCTTTCTCCTTTCTTTTTGTTTCCAAATGTTCACTTAGAAATTAGTTTGTTGGCAGTTTCTCCTTCTTGATAAAGAGCTCTTAAGTTACGTATAATTTTGCTCCTTAGTTTTCCTGAATTACTTAGATAGTAGAGTTGCTCTTTTTCTTTTTTCCTTCTCATTCTGTCACCGCGACTGACGGAGCCCAGTACCTCCCCCATCCAGGCAAGCACTCTACCAAGGAGCCACTATCCAGCTCTACTCTTGCTATTTGAAACTGCCACTAACACACAGTATTTAAGGTTTTTGTTACTGCTTTTCAAAGATTTGGGATCTCATTCTAATTTTTTGAGAGAGTTTAAAACTTTGTTATTAGATTGAAAGCAGGAAGTATGGCATGCAATTTTTGTTTTGGGAGACATACTGAGGTGTTTCTTAAATCAATGTGGTTTTGTTGTGTTTTGAGATAGAGCTTCTTTGTGGAATTCAAGCTGGTTTCAAACTCATAATGACGCTTCTGCTTCCTTTGCCTCAGCCTCATAAAGTCAATAAGCATGAGCTACCATGCCAGAAGGGAAAATATCTCCAAATATCTTGAGATGTTTTGTAGATAAACAGTTCTAAAAACTAAGGAGCAGTACAGTAAGATAATGTGTTCTTGGAAAGTTCAAAGTTAACATGTTTGTTAATTCAAAATTAGTACCATTAAAGTTACATACTTTGAAATTTTCTCTTCCTGAATTAGATAATATGAGGATTTTTACATAAAGCTTTCTCTAAATATGTGAAAATTTAGAAAGTTCCATGTTTTTTTTGGAGAACATATAAATGCACACATATATACCCACCGAATATGTATTGTGTAGAGCTGGGGACCAAAAAGCATACATTGCACAGTATCTGTCCTAGGCTCTCCTTGCCCTGCCAGCATTACGAGTTGGTTTCAGAATGTGGAAATTCAGCTTCCTCTGGGTCAATGAGATTGGGGAGGGATCTTGTCTTGCGTTTATGATGTTAAGCTTGCCCATTTTACCACTGCCTCTGTGCTGTTCCAGGAGAACTCCTCCCCCTCCCCAACTACACTGGCTAATAAAATGCTGGCCAGCTAGAGATGTACAGCCCTTGGCTCCTTGATCCCTGCTCCTCCCTCTACTTTGTCTCTTGCTCTTTCTTTCCCTTCCCAGCATGTTGTAACCCAGGCAGTGGGCTGGAACCTACAACAAAGGTCTCTAATAGTGCATAACCTGGGTGTATGTGTACATTGTGTCTGATTTTTCAATGCATATTATTTACTGCTATGGATTGGTAGAGGAGGAAAACCAGGCTTATAGACTAATAATGCGTGAGGCTAGTCTGGAGCAATGTTCCTTGACTATACTGCCATTTCTAGGAAGAACAGTGAGTTCTCAATACTGAACTGAGGAAAGATGCTGGCAAAGCTGCTCTGTGCTCCCCTCCTTCAGAACCACCCTTGTGGATTGCTTGCAGAGGAGGTGGCCACCTTTCCATTTGTCATCATCTTGGGTCTATTTCTTCATTGCTTCCAAACCATGAGTGAAGATGACTGCACTATAGACTATGCTTCTTGCAAATCAATACCACTTATAAATTATTCATACATAAATTGTTCATGTTATGTCACTTCAAGCATACCTTACATAAGCAGCAGAACTCTGCTTAATATATTAGCATATAAGAAATATTAGTGGCTTAAGCAGTATAATTTTTTTCTTTTAATGGGTCAGTCAATCCTAATAGGTTGCTATTGCAATGGACACTTTCACTTGCTTTTCAATTGTGTATGTGTGTATTTCATACTTTATGGATTTCTTGTTCTTTTATTAGGATATGCTTGCAATAGGTAATGATTACATTCATGATACATACTGGTACAAGTACACAATACATTTCAAATCCCCTCTTTCCTCCCTCACACTCCCACCCTCCTTTCATTTTCCCACCACCAGATTCATATATTTAATTTATATGAGCTTGTACAGTCAATTGTCATATAAACAGATTGGAAAGTGGACTAGTAGGCCAGAGCACTTACAAAACATGTAAGGCAGTTGTAGTGCATGTGCTTTTTTTTTTTTTTTTTTTTTGGAGGAATTGGGGATTGAACTCAGGCCCCTGTGCTTGCCAGGCAAGCACTTATTCTACTGAGCTATCTCCCCTGGCCTGCATATGCTTTTAATCCATTGTCCCCACTGGACTGTGAATTATCTTCCTTTTATTTGTCTTTTACTCCATTGTTATTTACTTTTTGTCTATATTTTGGGTGGTGAAAGTTCAATTATTAATTTGTGTCCTTTCTTGGTATCAAATGAAAGATGCTGAATAGCACAGTTCATAGTTTCTGAATTGTTTTCGTGTGCTGTCATCCTGAATGGCTTTATCTTTCCTGTCCTTGTAAGAGGAATTACTGACTGCACTTTCTTGTTTAGCTCAAGGAAATATTCCATTGGACAGATCAGGAAGATATTTTGTATTATTTTTAGAGGTTTCATAATTCACATTTCATGTCTATATTCTTAGTGTGTATGGAATTTATTTTGTTTTGCTGTGAGACTGACTTTTATTAAGTTTTTGGAAAAATAACTTATGGAGCAAATTGCCTACACACCAGTTGTGTATCAGTTTATTTTTTCTCTAATGATCTGAACCATCTTCTTGTTTATAGAACCCAAAATTTCGAGTTAGTGTAATTGTACTTGGAGGCCAAATCTCATGTTTCAGTCATGGATCTGCCTGCTTTTCCCACGATTTCACATCCTCATGACATCCTGATCCAATTCAAACTTGATAGAAAATATTATCTACCTGACTTTTTAAATTAGAAGCTCCTTACTTTGTAAATACAAATTTTATAATCAGCTTCCCAAGTCTCATGGAAACTTAACTTGGAGTTTCCTGTTGATTTACACAATGCATTTCATTGTTAGTATTACATCACATGATATTCTTGAGTATATTCTCCATTTATTTAACTTCATTTAATTTAAAGTATCCTTTATATGTATCTCTTTAAGTAAATTCCAATTATTCTGTTTACAATGTAAACAGTATCTTTTTTCCCAATTTGATTTTTCATTTCTTTTGCATAATTATTAATCTCAGATCTATTAACTAGTTTAAACTATTTCTAATTGCACTAATTTATCTTTAAGTCCTTTTAGGTTTTTTTATAGAGGCTAGAAGAATGAAATTTTAGTTTTTATTTTTTCAATCTTTTTATATGTTAAATTTCTTCCAATCCAATTGTTTTAATCTGACTAGCGAAAATGGCCAAGGTTTTTACTCTGAAATTTTCTTTTACTCTTTTAGATCACTCTTCTCATGTAAGAGATCAGTAGTTTGTTAGTATATTTTGTAAATCTTGAAATCAATTTTTACAGTACCTTTCATGTCATCCTATTGCAATTCCCTTTGTAGTTTTTTAGCATGTTGACATCTTTTGCATCCTTTATGTGGAACACCTCCAATGTTTGGATTATTTAAGTGTCTAATCCGGGAATTGTCTGCCTACTTTTTCACTGTTGGCATCTTTTCTCTTTGGTGCACTGGTGTTTTAATCAGGATTTAATATTTTTTGAATTTGGTCTTGCCAGTTTTGTAGCTTACATTTAAAATGTGCTCTGTAAAAGCTTCTGTCACTCCTCAGACACTTCAATCTTAATTTTTTATTTCATATATTCTAGAATCTGCAGGTTGTGCCCATCAGGTCCCACATGTATGTGACGGAGCCTTGGGATACACAGAGAGAAATTTGTCTTTTATCCTCTTCCTCCCTTTGCTGGCTACTCTTCATCAATCTTAGGGTAGGTCTGAGGGCGGCAATTTTGCTTCCTGCTTCTGCTCCCAAGTGTATCACCCTTTCACTCCCCGTCTTTTGTGAGAGAAGTGTCACTAATGTGATTTCCCCTCCTACAAGGAGCCAAGGCTTTGCCACCAATCTCCTAAGGCTGGCAGGTTCAAATCCAAATCCACACCTCCAGGGAGCAGCTGGCCTGGGCACCTTGCCAGGAGAGCAGCGATTGTGATGCTGCCTGGCTTCTGATTCATGGGTCTCATATTGGCACAGGCTTAGCTGTGCTGCGAAAGACATATTTCTTACTCCATCTAGCTGCTGGCAATTTTATGTGTTTAATATTTGGAAGGATTTTCTATATCTCTACTATGGTTCAAGGTAGAAAATCACAAATCACCGGCTTTCTTTTCATCACAATTGGGCATTTTTGTACTTTGTCCTACTGCCTGCTGTTTTTCCATTCTGTCCTTTCATCTAAGTTTCCTTTTCCTTATTGCTTTGTGATACTTCTGTGGGAGAATTCTCTTCTTGCATAATATTAAGTGTGTTAAGTAGTTTTCTAAGCTTTCCTTTCTTTGGCTAGAGGGCATCATTTAAATAAAATATTCGCTTCCAAATTTTCCCTTTGTTTTGTTTTTGCTTCTTGTACTACTATATGTTTGATTTTCCCTCTTCCCACTTTGCCATCCTTAGGCCAGGAAGATGGTTCAGTAGAGTAAGTGCTTGCCTGGCAAGTGCAAGGGCCTGAGTTCAATCCCTGCTTCTGAAAAAAGCAAATCTACTTTGCCATCATTGAAGGGTTCTAGTTTGGATGAATGTTTTCCAGCACAAAGGTATGGGTTTTGAAGATAGCCCTCTCATTACCTTCCCGAAGGCTGATGAGATCTATGTCAAGCTCAGAGAGCAGCGGGGGGTGGGGGTGCTGGTGGCACAGTCATAGCTCTGCCCTCTTCTGTGTCCAGTAGTTTTAACGAAATAGAATTGCTGGCATCAAGCCCAGGTCTTATGCTAAATCTAGTCTCTCTTTATCTCTTTTGTGTTTACATATAAACTAAAAGTTATGAACACACCCAGGAAATATAATGGGTCCTTTAATAAAGAAGAGTAGGGTGAAAACAATGGAATAACATATAGGCTGCCTCTGTACACCACCTCTGGTGGTGGTGCGTGTGTGCATGCCTGCGTGCATGTGTGTGTGTGTGTGTGTGTGTGTGTGTGTGTGTGTGTGTGTGTGTGTGTGTGTGATTTATGTTCTTTCAAAGAAGATGGGCTGCTTTCTTCCATGAAGTTAAGGTGGACATATCATGTTTGTCATATTTTAACATAGTTCTTCATTTTTCTCTGAATTCCTTCTGAGTACTGGTTTTGTGTCTGTTTTCATTTTTGGAATGTTTGCAGCCAGTGTCCTTTATTCTCTTAGCTTAGTCATATCTTGTTAGGAAAGTTAATGGTGGATCGCCAGATGCTATTTTGAATCCAATTGTGTTTTGAGAAAAATCATAGCTTTAAAAACATCACACTTACAGATTTTTCTTTTTCACTGTGATTCACAAAATCTACAAACAAAAGTTTAGTTGGTTATGCTTTGCATAGGATGAAAAAAAGATGCATTATCTCTATGCTATTCTAAATGAGGTTTTTCTAAGCTGGTTACTTCTAGGACAGACTTTTGAAGTAGGGAAAAATGTAAAAAAAATTGTATCTTATTTCAAAAGTGGCTTTGATTATATTAGTCAGGGGAGGCTAAATTTTGGGAAATCATAGGTTCATAGACGCAGAAATCAACAAAAAGAAGTTTAGTTCTCACATTCGCAAAACTCCATAGTTCTCACCCAAAGCTCTGTGATATTTTAAGTCATGGAAGGGAGTGTAGGTGTCTGCTACCAATAGTCACTACAGAGCTCAGGGTCATGCTTCAGCCTTCTTTCCCAGTCAGGGAAAAAGGCAAGGCAGGGCTGCATTGGAAAATTAAAAGTCAAGCCTGGAAGTGGCCTTCATCTTTCAGGCTTTCTTTTCCTTCCCTGGGACTCACTTGCAGGGCCAAAAATAATCCCAAACCATTCTGGACAAGGTGACTGCTCTATGCTTGTGGGAAGGGTATGAAAAGTTTTATAACCACCTTGAAATCTTCACCATTTTAGATAATTGAAAAAAAAAATTATACCAGAATACTGGCGTCTTACAGTCCTACAAATCAACTCATGAGACATTTAGAAGTCATCAGATTAACCTATTTCCTATTTGGCTGGGCAAACTAGTTCCTGAGAAGTTTTAGCCAAGATTACGCCTACAGTTGAATTATGGAGAGCGTCAGAGTGCTTCTGACATCCAGCAAGAATACCAAAGAGTTTGTGAAATCAATATGCTCATAAAAATGATGTGGCATTAATGAATAAAGCATTTGTGAAGCTAATTACTGATACTCCTCCCAGTATTTTAACATGCAAATGTCTACTAACTGGTTCTACTAAATACAGAAACATTTTCAACATCTGTTCTAGGCAGCAAAATACTTACTATGTAGAGCCATGTATGACTTACTGAAAAAAAATAATATGTATTTAGGTAAGATGTCTTATCATGCCGCAAAAATCTTAGAAGCTTTTTTTTCTAAATTGCTAAGCTTAACAGTATGGAAGCCATACAGTCTTTTATCTTTTACAATTTCTCCAAAAACCACTTTTAAGTTTTTGATAAAGCTAATAGATAGACTATGGCCTTAAGCAGTTAGAAGACAGAAGTGAAATCTTAATTGTGAAAGACACACAGATACTCTAAATACAGTGTTGTCTGTTACCTATGAAATCTGGGAAGTTTAATGCCATTCCCAGGTGAGCATTCATTTTATATTTTGTTTTCTGTTTTTGTACTGCCAGTAATTTTACTGTGGTCAGCAGGCAGGTTATGTAATTATGTTCATGATTAACCAAAAGCTCTTCTCTCAAACAGGAGAGAAAAGAACCTATTCAAGCATAGCCTCCCCTCCAGGCATTTTTTATTTCAGTTTTTTTTTCTTTTTCTCTTTATTTGCACATCAGCCTTTTTGACAGTTGACAACTCTGTACTTTCTGGTCCTTTAGATATTTCTGTTGTTCCACACAGTGCTCCTGTGTCACTCTAAGGCTTTGACTAGCCCCCTAAATCTCTCCAGAGATTGCAGAGTTTAAGCCAAATAAACAGGTTCTTTTCTTAATTTATATGGAGGCCAACCAATGACATGCAAGTAGGCATAGACCTAGAATCTGGATATTTAGATCCATTCTAAGTCCTTCTGTGAACTCATTGTGCACTTGTGTAAAACGGAAGTTTGAGTGACTTTAAAATAATTTATGAACCATAGAATTCTATGTGTGATTAACTTCGATGTATCCATGACCAAATACTGTGTAGGACATTGGGATTATTAGTAATGTAGGTTAAATCATTTCCTGTATTAACTCAATTACTCTTCACTTCATTATATTTGAAGAAAGTGCAAATCTGAATAATCTGACCCAAGTTCAGTGCAGTACTTTGCAGCACTGGGACTCAATGACAATTTGATCAGTTTCCGGGCATTGTATGAGTTACCTTGGGTCTCAAGAATTGGAGAGTCCCATCTGTCATGTAGCTCCTGGGCCACAGAAGAGGATGATAGGTGAAACAGATGGAGACTGCGATCCATTTCTACATAACAATAGCTTGGTCACAGAAAGCCGCTGGCCTTGCACCAGTCACTGGGCAACCTTACATCTAACTCTCTCTCACTTCTGATGAGTGCTGTAGGCTGATTCATTGACCAAAGCTCTTCTTATGCAGACACAGAGTACCTAGAGCTGGGCTCATTTTCTTGATATTCCATAGTTATCAAGTACCTAAGACGGATGAGAATTCCTGTTTCTCTGCTCCCTAATGTTCCTTCATTCCCTTGCAGCCCATTGCAGACACAGCAGTGCAATTTTGAATCTCCCTGAGATTTACTTTTCTATTATTAGTGTGCTTATATTTTTTCATAAATTGAACGTTAACAGACAAAACATTTGTCCAAAATTTGCCAACAAAGTGGAAGGAACTAAATTACTATTCTTAATAATTTCTCAAGGATTTCACAAAGCAAAAGAAAGAGGATAGAATTTGTTGGCCATGAGGTCAAATGGGTGCTTCAGATCTTTTTCCTTCAGATTTGGGAACTGATTTCATGAAGCCCAGGAAAAGCACAGATAGCTATTAGAGAAACTCCAGGGAATCCCAGTTGTTTTCTCCACCACTGAGGGGAGTGGAGACCAACAAGAGCACATTTTGTTTCTATGTTTGTTTGTTATTTTATTTTACTTCACTTCATTTCATTTCAATGAATTTTATTTTATGTCTAACAATGTAGAATAAGGGACTTAAAAACAGAATTAACATCTTTGTTGCCTTTCTATTCTGTCTTTATTCTGTCATCACAACACTTAAAATTTAATTACTGTCCTGTACATATTCACCAAATGAATTACACTCATGGACTTATAGCGCATATAACAGTTTAGTCATTCTGTGAGTGCTCCTTTAGAAATCTGTATCCCAACCTCATTGCTATCCTCATTGTCTGAGTATCTTTGCCAGGCGAGGCTGGCTCAGCACAGGAGGGAAAGTATAAGAAAAAGAAAGACAAAAGTGAGTGGGAACAGGACACATGAGCTCAAATGTGAAAAAGGTGTCTCCTCAAACTTTTATCCATTTTAGTCCATGTTTTTCTTCAAATTTTTCTACTTAGTGCAAATATCTCTGCCACACTTTCTTTAGTGATCCCACCTGTCCAGAGGCCGAGACACGACTGCTATGAATTTGAGGCCCATCTGGGCTATGGGGCACATAGTGAGTTCAAGGCCAACCTCAACTACATCGCAAGATCCTATCTCAAAATGCCAAATAGAAAAATATATAATTGGAAGTTTCTTTGAGGTAAAATCATGATGTGGCAAAGCCTCACATTTTATTCAGTGTTGCTTCATCTTGTGAATAACTCTGAAATGCTGGGTTAGGAAGAATTTAATTTCATAAAATAATGGGTGTGGTGTACATGTTTCTGCTGAAACATACTGTTCAATCTGGGTTCATCGTTTCATACAAGTTTATGATACTATATATTTGTATTGTCTGATACCAGGTGTGAAAGTTCTTAGGGCACTTTATAGTATATGTCCAGAAATCTCTGAATTTCAGAGTTTGACCCTTTGGGAGCCTAGTGCAACATTGGAACATCAATATTTATGAGTGAGCCATTACAGACGCATGCCTATGAGTTGAACGTGTGTAAATTTTGTGCATTTGCTTTTTATATTATTCTTTCTTTCTGGCATTAACATTTTTCTTTAGTTCAGCATGGAGTAATTTACAACCCACAACATTTACAGGGCATCAGGAATTGCTTTCTTGCTGCAATTAAATAATCAAATTCTATCATCCATTATTTTATGTATAGCTTTCTGAAATGATGAATGCTAGCTTAGAAATAGCTGCAAACACAAATACACAAATGTAGTCAAAATGTTGTTTGTGAATTAGAACGATGGAATTGTTTCATCTTTTACATTTAAAAAATGAAAAGTTATATATATATATATATATATATAAAATTATATATAAAATTATAAACATATATTTTTTCCACACAGCAGATTCATTTTGATTACTTTTAAATAAAGTGGGTAAAGATCACTCTAGATCTGTAGCACTAAAATTCCTCTCCCAGTGTTTCAGAGATGACATTTTAGTTAAGCTAGATTCCCAACTTAACTGAGAGAATCATAATATTTTAGGCACTAACTGAAGCCTATGTCTAAGGCTTACAACACAGGATCAGTTATTCACCTATCAATTAAAGTCATGTGCTCCTTAACAGAACATCATGTAGTTCATTTGCCTTCCAACTGAGGAACTGTATAAACTAGAAAATTAAATCTGACCTTTGTACACCATGAGAATCCCAAGGGGAAAACTAAAGTTTAATTCCGAGCTTTCCTCTTCATGTCGTTCTGTTGAGGAGAGATGTAACATTTGAAATCCTGCCTTAGTGACGATCTGGCATTGCTCTGTTCCCTGTCAAGAACTTTGCAAAGTTGGCCTCCAGACAGACCCTCGGGGGCCTGGGTCTCTTCAGTGGAACCTGTGCCATTGGTGCTACCACTTAGTTCTCTCCCTGACTCTGAGAGTCAGGAAACAGAAACCTTACAAGTGCTCTCCAAGGATATAGAAAAATATTAAACATAGTTTTAATATTTATATGCATCTTCAAATACTTGTCATCTTTAAGTTTCTCTTTTTTTTTTGTTTACAAAGCACAGGATCTAAGTATCCCTGTGTGACTTCAAGGAGAGACACTGCCTTAGTCCTGCCTGCCTCCTCCTTGGTTCTGCTCTCTTTCCTTCTGCTTCTTTTGAGTTCATTCTCAGTCATGGCTTCCCAGTGGGTCACACCTTGCCCTGTCCTGGGACTCTTAGAAAGCTGAGCCTTTTCTTTTTCTTTTCTTTTCTTATCTTGTCTTTTCAATTTTTCTCCTCTCCTCTCCTCTGCTTTCCTCTCCTCTTCTGTTTTCTTGCTTTGCTTCTCTCACTTTGTTCCTCTCTCCTCCTCCCTCCATTTCTCTCTCTCTCTCTCTCTCTCTCTCTCTCTCTCTCTCTGCTTTAAAATATTTGTCAAATTCAATTTCATCTTTCAAATTCCATCAGGATCAAGGTTTCTTGGAGGCTTTCAATGGTACCTCGAGGGTGTGCTCAGTGTGATTTTGAGAGCCTTGAATAACCCCTTGTGATTACATTATCAAAGCTCTTGTAACACTATAATGTAAGTGTGCATATCTTGTTTTCTTCTTTGTTAGTCATGAACTTTTTGAAGCTCTGTTTCCCTGGCTCCACACATTGATTGCCTCATCATAAGCAATGACTTAAGTAACTACATTCATGATTCCATTAATGCGGAGGTACTAATTTGCTCATTTATATTGCTTCAGAGATAGCATACAAGATGGTACTATTTAGAAGGATACTTTATATATATTTATCTTGAGTTATTGTTACATAATTTAATTAGGTTAAAAGAAACATAGGATATAGCCATTTAAGATGCAGCATAAAATCCAGCATGAATTATAAGCAAATACAAAAGATGAGATAAATAGAAAGTAAAATGGAATGCACAATAACATCCGAAGTGCAAACAAAGGTGACAGCTGTGTGCTCAGGTAACTCAATTTTCTTCTGAAAATGTAGCAGTCATCATTGTTCTGTCCAAATTCTGAAGGCTGGGATTTTGTTTTTATCCAAGGTGATGACTGCTTGTCTTTTGCCGTCTCCTCTAGGCTTGTTTGACATGTCTGCCTACACCATCCAAGCTTCTGGAGAACACTTGAAGAATAACCAAAAAGGGGGTCATTTTGCTAGAAGCCTTCTCTTTCTCCTGTTTTGCTGGTGTCTTCTTGTTTTGGGCTTTGATGCAATTGTAGTAAGTCAAACTAATAGGAGCATTCTGTTCCCCATATGTGGAGTAATATGGGTGACGAAGTGTACATCTAGGTAAGTGAATATGCATCACATGCAAAACAAGGTAAACAGAAGTATTTGTAACATAGTGGATTAAAATATTGTATTTGAAGCACATTGAAACAGTCTTTAGTGCTTCCTTGACCATAGGAAGGGTTACCCAATTCCTCTCATTGAAAGCTGGTGTAAAATCATTTCTAACATCAAATGAATTGATCTACACCTGAATCTGACTGGCAGAAGTGAAAATTTAATTTATGTCCAGACCTCTTTTCACTTATTCTGCTTGCCTATATTTTTTCAGTCAATAATAGATTTCTATTTTTTAAAGTATTTTATTAAACTCAGTGGATCTTATTCATTATCTCAGTAATCTTCCATATAATGAAAGAAGTATAACAGGCACATTTTATGCAATAATAATTGCTGAGAAGATTATTTTGAAATAGTGGTTTAAAAGTGCATAAAAGCTAGTGTATGGTGTGGCTTTAGTGGGCAACTCAAGATATTTCCTCATGGAGTTAGATAATATGCTTTGTGTTTATTTTTTTCTAAACATATTTATTTATTGATTGATTGTATCTTTGTGTTGGAGCAGGTTCTACAAGTTCTCATTGCACAGATCAGACTTACAGTGATTCTCCTGTTTTTAGCCTCCCAAGCACTGCGATTACAAGTGGGCACCACCGTATCCAGTCTCAGTTGCCCACTCAGGGTGCCCTGGGGGTGGGGCTAAATATTTATATTTTATTAGTAGCTATTAATGTTACAGAATTTGGGGTTTCAAAGTGGTATTTTCATATTTCTGTACAGCATGTTTTGGTCATAACCATCCCCAGTTCCCCTCCCTGAAACCTCCTCCATTCTGCTCCTATTTCTTTTCACTTTTCTAAGAAGTGCTTTCATGTCAACTTTTCTGTTTCTTTACTTACTCTGTGTATTAGAAAAATCATTCATTACTTGTCTTTCCAAGCTTGGTTTATTTGCTTACCGTCATGATATCTATTTCTTTCCAACTTCATGCAAATAACATAATTTCATTCTTCCTTGGGGCTCAATGATGCTCCACTGTGCCTCCTCCAATGGGCCCCTAGGCCACTTCCATATTTGGTTTGTGAACTGTGTTGCCCCAAGTTGAGTTACGAGGCATCCCTGCAGTATGATGTCATTAATGCTTTGGGTGTCTTCCAAGGAGGAAGGATACAGCTGGACAAAATGGTACTCTATTTTCAGTTGTGTTTTCTCTTCTTTGAGAAACTGCTGCACTTATCTTCATAGGGCTTTTCCTAGTCTACACGCGCCCTTCCTCCTAGAAATCCAGCAGGCTCTTTACCACCACATCTTCAGGAGCATCTGTTGGTTTCTGTGTTCCCAGTGGTCGCTGTTCTGACTGGGGTAAAATGCAAACTAATAGCTAAATGTTTTTATTTTCATATACTTTTTGGCAATTTGTATTCTTCTTTTGAGAATAATAACTCTCTTAATTCATGTCTCTTTTGTTCTTTAAAAGCAGGGAAGCTATTAAACCTTTTCATCTCTCTGTATCTCACCTGTCTTATCTGTAAAACAAAAAAAAGGAAAATAATGCTTCTTCCCTCTGAAGGAAAGTGCTATGCTAATGTCAAAGTGTCTTTATTGACTCCACCACAAAAATTCTGCAGCAAGCATGGTGCTCAAGCAAGCCAATAGCTGGACATGGAGGTGCACGCCTATACTCCCAGCAGCTGGACAAGGAGGTGGAATCCTATACTCCCAGCAGCTGGACATGGAGGTATACGCCTATACTCCCAAGCTGGACAAGGAGGTGCACGCCTATACTCCTAGCTGCTGGACATGGAGGTGCACGCCTATACTCCCAGAAGCTGGACATGGAGGTGCACGCCTATACTCCCAGAAGCTGGACATGGAGGTGCACGCCTATATTCCAGCAGCTGGACATGGAGGTGCACGCCTATACTCCCAGAAGCTGGACATGGAGGTGCACGCCTATGCTCCCAGAAGCTGGACATGGAAGTGCACGCCTATATTCCAGCAGCTGGACATGGAGGTGCACACCTATACTCCAGCAGCTGCACATGGAGGTGCATTCCTATACTCCCAGAAGCTGGACATGGAAGTGCATGCCTATACTCCCAGAAGCTGGACATGGAGGTGCACACCTATATTCCAGCAGCTGGATATGGAGGTGCATGCCTATACTCCTAGCAGCTGGACATGGAGGTGCACGCCTATACTCCCAGAAGCTGGACATGGAGGTGCACGCCTATA
>PVKA01018341.1:0-44028 GCA_004027165.1 Ctenomys sociabilis
TAATTATTGAATCTTTGATATAATTCAGCTATAAAAAAACCTGTAAATATAATTTCATGTATGCACCTTGTACAATACCAAAACGTTATGAAAACAGTTTGCAATGTATTAATTCATCGACTCTGTATGGTTAAGGTGTCTTGAAACTGTCTGACTGACATTTGTATTTTAATAAAATAAAAATAAATGGAAAAAAAATCATAGAATGTGTGGAGCTATCCTACACAACAAAGAATGAAACAAAATAAAGAAATGTCCTACCAGGCTGAGCCCAACACAAATGGACACTAAGGCATGCCCTTGTGTTTACACTAACACATCTAGCTTTCAAAAGAAAAGACCAATGGTTTTGGGGAAAGTCTTATGCAAATAAAATATTTAGTGAAATAAAGATATCTCAAACTGAGAAGTACCCAAATTCATGTCCCATATCAGAGCATTTTTAACCACGTTTGTTGAAAGAAACTTGAATGTCATAGTTTAACTCCTATGAAAACAAGGAAACTTCTGCAAAGATGTTAGAAAAGATATTTGATGCTACTTGAAAGAGATTTCAAACAAAAGCATTTGAGACAGAAGAACCATATGGATCTAAATAATATACTTTAAAATTTTGGGATTATTTTAATTCTATGTGTTTCTATTTAACATTTTCACACTAAAATATGCTTTAAAAAACCCTACACTGAAAATCATTATGGTTGCTTGTTATTCTTTACTCTTGTCTGTGTGGAGGCACCTATTGTCCAACATCCCTGTAACATTTTATTTTATTATTTCTATTTCTCATGCATTCCTTATTCTTCATCACCTAAAGAAGGTATGGTCTTCAAGATGTTTTAAAGTACCAGGACTCAAAGTGAAATATTTCAAAATATAAAATATGCTTTTATATCTAAACAGTATTGTCCTGTATTACAACATAGAGAATTATTTTGCCACTACACATACAAGCATAACCTGGGTAACTTGTGACAATATGATACTTTTGCATTTTTCTACATTTTGACAGAATGTAGTTGAAAAGCTTCTGTGCGGCAAAGGAAATAATATTCACAGTAAAGAGACAACATACAGAATGGGAAAAAAATTACCTTTGACTCCTCAAACAAAAGACTCATATCTAGGGGCCAGGGAGATGGCTCAGTAGAATAAGCACTTCCCTGGCAAGTGCAAGGGCCTGAGTTCAACCTTTGGTTCTGCTAAAAGAAAAAAAAAAAGACGCATATATAAAATAAAAGACTCAAAACACACAGGTAACTGGAATAAAGAGATGGCTCAGCAGCGTAAGTGCCTGCCTTGCAAGTGCAAGGTCCTAAGTTTGATTCCTAGCACTGAATCAGGCAACTGAAATGAATGTACATTTCTCAGATGAAGAATTATAAATGGCCCAGAAGTACATGAAAAAATGTTCAGTATCAGTGTGCATTAGGCAATGCAAATTAACACAACAATGAGATTCTTTTTTACTTTGGAAAACATGGCATCATCAAGAAATTAAATGGCTGGGGAGATAGCTTGTTGGTCTAAGCACCTGCCTGGCAAGTGCAAGGACCCTTGTTTGATCCCTGGCACCACATGCTATGCCAGCCCTGGGCTGAGCCGGCCACCAAAATCCCATATGGTGGAACAAGCCTGTAATCCCAGTGCTAGGAAAGCTGAGGCAAGAGGATCACCACATGTCCAAGCTGCATAGCAAGACTCTGTACCAAATAAATAAATAAAAGATCAAAAAATAAATTAAAAAATAAATCAAATGAAAAATGCTGAAAAGGCTGTGGAGAAAACACAAGCCCTTCTACATTATTGATTGGAATGTAAAGTAATAAAACTACTATGGCAATCAGTATGGCAATTACTCAGAAAAATGAAACTATGACTCTCATTTGACCCACCTATTCCCTCTCTAAGTATCTCCACAAAAGAATTAAAGCCATCATATTACACTGATATATTCATACCTATGTTTCTAGCAGCACAATTCATGTTAAGCTTAGAAATGGCCTATATATCCATCCACAAATAAGTAGATAAATAAAACATATTTATATATAATGGAGTGCTACTACACATGAAAAAGGATAAACGAGTCATTCATAGGTAGATGATTACACCTTATGACGATAATGTTAAGTGAAATAAATCACACAACTCAGGCTTACTCTTAATTAGGACCTTTTTGAAGAGACAGGCTACAAGTACTTCCTCAAAATTAATTTTGGATGCTTAAAGTTTGTAATATTGTATTAGTTTGCCCTTTGAAAAGATACTTTTAAGGGAACCACCAAAATGAAGACCTAAAACAGAATGATTTTGCTTTCTCCTTTCATGACCTGGAAAACATCCCAATCTTAATAAATTCTGGAACATCAAGCTCCTCCATCATTCCCAGTTGTACTCTTAAAAAGTTACTGTAGCCGGGTGTGGTGGTGCAGGCCTGTAATTCAAGCACTCAGGAGGCTGAGGCAGGAGGATTGGTGTGAGTTTGAGACCAGCCTAAGCTACAAAGTGAGTTTAAGGCCAGCCTGAAGTGCATAGTGAGACCCTGTCTCAAAAAGACAAAAAAAAAAAAAAAAAAAAGTTACTGTAAATTCTTAATGTGGCATTAGGCTAGATTTAAAATATATCAAATAATCTAAGTTATGAGCCAAAGAGACTAAATTTGTTTAAGACTGCTTACAGAGTACAATCTTCCCTTTTGCTACAAATTCAATGTACTTAAGTTTGCTAGAAATGTAATTCACTATCAAAAGAAAAAAAATAATTGTTTTAGGAGTTATGTGTTAGTAGTCAATCTAAGTCTGTACTACAAGAGAAAATGACTGTAATTTTATTGGTGAAGCCAGTTTAGTTTTATAGAAGGTAAACTCAGATCATTAAGTCACAGATAAAAATAAACATTTGAAGGATAGCTTTGAATGTGTATCAATACTAGACTATTTACATTTGTTTTGTAATTATTTCAAAAATAATTTCTATTATGAATACTGTTTTCAACCACGTTCATGTCACACTTTTCCTGATTTTTCATATTTAAAGTGTTTTTGCAAATACAAGCTTCAAATGTATAAACATAGAAGGTTTAAAATACTGCTTTATACAGTTGAGCCAGTCTTTGCTTTTCTCTTCCTGTTTACTGAAACTAAGAAAGATCATCTTTCCCTTTTTTCCACCAACTCCCAATTCAGTATGCACTAATGTTTGCAATGTAAGGTTAAACACGTGTATTTCCAAACTGAAGAAGCTACTGCTATTTTTAAATACTAATGCCTTTACTTCAATAACCTCTGAAATCTCTAAGAACTCAAGTAATTAACATTAGACAGCTAATACGACCCTTTAGTTCCTGATATGAAGAAATGGTTGCCACACATTTGATATTGGTTCTTCAGTAGACAGATAAGAAAATGAACTGGATAGCTTCTTCATTCTCAAACTTTTCATACTTCTGAACACTGTAGTGGGTAGAGAAGAGACTCAAAAGACAGCTATCAACCTGAATGCTAGCCTTGTCGTATTATTTACTGAATGTTTTCCCTGAGTTTTAATTTCCACGTTGTTACTGGGATAATACCTACTTCTTAAAAGCTGGTTGTAAGTACTAAATGGAATTTCATGCTAAATACTTAGTTAAGCAGAAATGGAATAGTGTTAAGTGTCTTCTCTAAAGGCTATGTCTGGTATTTTAACTATTAATGTATTTTTACCTTCAAACTCAATGCTTGGATCCACAGGATATTCTGTGTATGTATAACTGCCATCTTTTAAATAAAAAGTATTCTGTTCATTCCACAAAATATCTTTACATTATGTAAGTTTAATTATTTTTAAAGTGGAGCAGAACATGAAAAGTCACTCTTTGAGAACAGCACGAGTTTATCTTGTTCTGTAATCCTTAATTTAAGTTTCATTTTTAAATAGCTAATTTTCTAGGAACTTCATATTCTGAAGAATGAATGAATTAAATTCTTTTTAAAAAGTAAATTTATGCCAACTAAAACTTTTAGAACTTGTGGTAGTCCCAACATTCGTCTCAGTCTCTAAGAACTGTATAGTGTACTTTCCATACACACAGATAAACACAGATTGTTCTCTTTTATTCCACCACTACTGAGCAAAGCTGTTTGATCCAAGGATGAACCTTTGCTTAAACTTCATTAATTCTTTTGTTTCTCCTGAGAATTGAACCAGAGTAATTCCAGTATGGCTAGCACTGGGGTCTTTGGCAGTCATTTGTCCTTAGAGTCAGATAAAATTACTATGCAATGAGGGATAATGGAGTGTGCCAGGCAATCTTTTGATTATTAACTTGACTGGGCACATCATGGTTAATCCATTGTTGAGTTGAAAGCTGAATAGGTTACTAAGGGGTGGGACTTAGTTGAAGAAAGTAGGTCATGTGGGATATGATCTCAGGACAATATCTAATTATGGCCCTTCATTTTTTGCTCTTCTGTGCTCTGCTCTTTGGCTTCTGGGCTTTCTGCCATAACATTTCTGTCTTGAAACTAGATGATCATAGACAAAAACTCTGAAAATATGAATCAAAATAAATCTCTCCTTCCTTTAAATTGTGTGTATCATTTTTTTTTCCTGCAAGTTGACTAATATAAAATATTGGTACCAAGAAATAGGATTGCTATTGCAACTATACATTTTGTTCAGAATCCTTGGCTACTGATTTGTAGGAGGAGCTTGGAAAAGTTTGGAGAATTGGAGTACAGAAAACCTAAAATACTACGGACATAGCCTAATAGGCAATTTTTGTCAGTACTTGTCCGTGCTCAGAAGACCAGAACATTGATAAGATCACTAACAGTCAAGGCCTGCCTCAAGAGCTTTCAGACAGGAATGAAATAGGAATGAGCACTCTCACAAGGAATTAGATCAGAGGCCACACAATGTACTCTGTGGCAGAACGTTTTTTCTGTGTTATAAGACTTTCTGTGAGAGTAACTTTAAAGATGGCAAACTACTTGACCTTGCAGAAGAAATTTTAAGTCATCTAAATGTTCAGGCTGTGGCATGGGTATTGCTAGCTAGTTTTAGTCAGATTTATAGAGAGAAAAGGGAGCAAAAGGCAGACCAGAAAACCTTGAAAAACTTAAAATTTTGCTCCAGAAGGAACACATGTAAAATTGGGGTTAAAAGATGTGTGGCTACTGAAAGATTAGTACCAATGTAAAGGAAATAAAACAGAACCAGGATCAAAAAAGATGCCTTGAGGGAATATCAGGAATCAGCAAGATCCCAGCTATCACAGGCTTAATGTTGAAAAAGTATGAACCTTTCATATGAGAAATGACCTGTGGAACCTGAGTAGGGATGCCTAAGGAATTGGTTCCCCAGGATTCAATTTGCCATGCTCAGCCATTTAAGTGTTCAGCTCTCACTGTAGTTATGGTCCATAGGGTCCCAGAAACTACCAAAATGCAGACGACGCTGGTTTTTCAGACATATAGAATAGACATGGACACTTCCTTATAGATTTCCAAGGAAAGTTTGGACATGCCAGGCAATTTCCCCAAGATGATGATTCATAAGGATGTGGGGGTGAGTCCACAGGAAGATGAAGATGTCAGGACAGTATACATGTGCTAAAGCAAGGCATGGGCAGTGAGCAGAGCCAGCCTATGAGAAGAAGCTATGTGAGCTGTTGTAAGGCCATAGATTGGCAGTGCAGAGGGGCACAACCAAGCCTTTGGGCACCAGATATCAAATGTAGAATTACAAAAAATAATGTTTTCCCTGCTGGGTTTTGGTTTTGGTTTGGTCCTATTGTTTTCTATTCTCCTCTTCTCCTTTAGAAGGAGAATGTTTACCTCATGCCAACATATCTTGGGAAGGTGTAACTTGTTTTTAATTTTTTAAGGGGTTCAAAGCCAAATTTGCCTTGAATCTTAGAGGAGACTGTTGACTTGGATTTCTAAGAAATACTGAAACTTCTGAGGCTTTGGTGGAAGGAATTAGTGCTTTTGCACTTGTAAGTGGGAGAGTTGCATTAGACAGGATTATAACCTTGTGTTTACTTAAAAGTTAAGTAAATTTTAAGTAGATGTGATTTTCAAAATGATAAAGGGTGTACTTGCATGACTTAATGTTGGCTATCATGTTGTTTAATTTGAGACTCCTGAAGAGGTCACTGGATTTTAAAAGCACTAACTTCATCCATAGTTTAACCTATTGGGAAGTTCATAGGTAAATGAGCTACTACAAATTGGGGCCTACTTAGAAGTAAGTTAGGGGCGTACATCCCTGGGAACAGTATCTTCCTATGTACTCTAGTTCTCAGATGCAATGAGCTGAACAGCTTTCCTCTGCCACATACTTCCACCACTATAATTTTGCTTTGGAGCCTACTGATCATAGACTTAAGCCTCTGAACATATAAGCCCAAATAACTCTTTTTTTTAAATTGCAGGAGTAAGCTGACCAATACGAGGAGTACTGGTCAAAAAAGTAGCACACATACAGCTAATGTCAGCTAGAACACAAATATTAGAAGACAGAATAGTCAATGAGGTTACTGAGCCTTTCTACCTCCATGCCCTTGGGACCCACTGGCCTGTTAGACTAGTATGAGAAATAGTGCAGTTTGGTAACTTCAAAGTGAAACTCAAGAGAAGAATAAGATCATGAAAAACAAACACCTTTGGGCTGGTGAGATAGCTCAGTGGAGGAAGTGCCTGCTTAGGCAAGTGCAGGGACTGGGGTTCAATGTCCAGTACTACATGCCCCACCAGGCCTGGCCTAATGCACGCTGACCCAGCAACCAAGTCCAGGCACGGTAGTGTGTGCCTGTAACCCCAGCACTGGGAAGTCTGAAAACAGGAGGATCACTTTAAGTAAAAAAAAGAAAAACACCCAACAATTATATCTCTTCCAGAGCTGGACATCACCATTTTAATAGGTACCATAAATAAAACAAAAAAATTCTAGCTTATGGTAAGTTTTACTCTATTTGCAATTTTTGAAAACATAGCTAGTGATATATTATATAAAATTTTTTTAAATTATAACAGAAATTAAATTGTGTTTATAGAAAAGCTGAGTCAGATTCTGAAGGAAAAGAGCAATGACCAATAATGTTTAAAGTTGGAGGCAGTGATTCTCAACTTCAAATAAATAAGACAGCTAAATAAGTATATTTTCCAAATAACCTGGACCTTTTAGTGAGAAATGAACTATATTGAGTGGGTAAACACAAGAATTTACTTTTTAACAAAACAAATACAAGGGAAATTACTATGGATAAAAATCAGTGCTAAGAAAAAAAAAAGAAAGAACGAACATGAAGGGCCAACCAGATAGCTCAGTAGACTAAACTGCCTGCTTAGACAGAGCACAGCAGCCGGGGTTCAATGCCTGGTGTGCCGTGCCAGTCCCACCCGCAGAGCATGCTGACATGGCAATTGAGACTGGGCCTGGTGGCAAGCACCTGCAATCCCAGCACTTGGGAGGCTGAAAACAGGAGATTCACTATGAGTCTGATCTATGTAGTGAGACTCTGTAAATCCTGCACTAGATACAGAAAAAAGAGGAAGAAAGAAAGAAAGAAAAGGAAAAATTGATGTTAAGGATAAATAATGTCTCATGAAACTTCCCACTTTATACTTTATATACACACACTTTTGAGCATCTAAGTCACACAGTCAATTACAATTTTGATTACTAATCAGGGTCAAAAGAAGGCAAAACTCACTGATGGTCTTGTTTCCAAAGCATCAACTGAAGGCAGCAATTCTTAGTATTCCAATTCTGTAATATTTTTATCCCATTATTTAAAAGAAAGAAATATTTAAATTGTCCCTAAATGGAGCTCATATCTAAATATAAAATATGAAAGTATAAAACTTTTGGATGAAACAGTGGGAGAAAAATATTTAAAATCTTATGTTATTCTTTGGGTCTTAAGAGTTCTTCTATGACCCACATGCTAGTGGCTTAGTTAGCAGCCTGCAGTGGTCCTGGGAAATGGTGGAGTGATTAGCAAAGGGGCCTTGTGTAAGAGAGTTAAGGTACTGGTAGAGTATGCACTTGAAGAGGATTTAGGAACCCTGGCCCCTTATCCGTCCTTCACTTCCCAGCCACCATCAAATAAACAGACTGCCTCCACAATGTGTTTTTTGCATTATATACTGTGCAGTCATAGATCCAAATCAATAGGACCGACCAACCATGGACTGAAAGTTCTGAAACTATGAGCCAAAATACAGCTTCCTTTTCATAGGTTCATTTGTCTCAGACAATTATAACAGTGATGGGAAGCTGACTGATACAAGTTAGGCAAAGATCTTGTAGCAATGCTGTGAAAAGCCTGACACAAAAAGTTGGATAAACTGACCTTTATCAAATGGAACTAGTTTGTTATAAGATAGAATATATCTATCAGGTGAATGACAAAACAAACCATAAACAAGGTGAAAATGTGTGCAATTCATATATGTGATAATTAATGTACAGAATCTAAAAAAAAAAAAAAAAAGCTATACTTCATTTAATTTTCTTTCACTGCTAGGACAATACACCCAACATCCAGAATTCAGGAAGGCAGGGTTTATTTAGTTCATAGTTTATGGACATGTCTGTCCATACTCAGGAGGCTCCAAGGTAGCAAGGTAGAGTGGCACATGGAAGAGTTTATGGTGGCAGAAGACAGCAAGAGCAAAAAGGAGGGGGCAAGAGCAAGCTTCTTTCCCTCTCTCATATTGTGTACAGGTTGCCTGCCCCAGGATGGGTGTAACACACTCATAATAACCTCAGCATTGAACCATTAGTCCATCACAAACTCTGGAAGCCTGCCCCATGACTGCATGAGGCTTTGAGGGGACACCTAAGCAGAAACCATGATAAGCTATGAATCAACAATACACAAAACAAAGCCGGGCGTGGTGGCGCATGCCTGTAATCCCAGCACTAGGGAGGCTGAGGCAGGAGGATTGGTGTGAGTTTGAGACCAGCCTGAGCTACAAAGTGAGCTTAAGGCCAGCCTGAACTGCACAGTAAGACCCTGTCTCAAAAAAAAGACAAAAAAAAAAAAAAAAAAAAAAAAAAAAAAAAAAAAAACAATACACAAAACAACCCAATCTTAAAGGGCAAAAATCTAAACACTTATCCAAAGATATAGCAATTCTAAGTACATGAAAAGACATCTAAAATCATTAGTCATAAGGTGCATGAAGATTACTACAATGAGATATTTTTATACATTTGCCTATTGGTATACACATAATCTGCAATAATTTCTTATTATAAATAATATGATATGCATAATTTCATTTATAAATTCTGCACACATAAGCAAATGACTTGGATCCAGTGTTCAAAACAGAACCACTGTAAAATGTGTACTTGTATTTTTCATAGGTCCTGCCCCTGGATACATTTGACATTTTGTTTTAAAAACAAAAAACAAATGAGCCTGTGTATACTGATATTTAACTGGAGAACTTTAGTATGTCCCTGATTCTTGGATGTACACACTAATTTTTTTTCTGACTGACCATTTTAAACCATTTGCCCTACTTATGCTTTTCTTTTTTAGTTTTCAAACTTTTTTTTTTAATTTTTGATTTGTACACTTAGTTTTATGTTACTACTGTTTGGCTTCATTGCTTCTTTTACTTTTTTAGATTATCAAATTTATTGTAGTGTAATAAAAATCTGTAGGGGCCGGGGATTTGGCTAGTGGAATACGCACTTCCCTGGCAAATGTGAGGATCTGAGTTCAACCCCCGGTTCCACAAAAAAGAAAATAAAATGTAAAGGGGATATAAATGAAGGAGCATTTTGTATCTGTATATTCAAAATAGGATAGATATACAGCTACTTTCTCTTAGTTCAATGAGAAGAAAGATTTGTACTTATAGTGTTTGGACAGTATATCATGTCTGCATCTTAAGACAATAATATTCAGTGTATTAATTATTGTAACTATCCTACTAACCAGTTTTGAAGCTGTCTCATTGTTATTTGTTTCTCAAAAAAAATAATAGTTATTTTAAAAAAACAAAGAAATAGAGTAACATACAACAATACATATGGTACAGATTTTCAAAATAAGAATAACAAATTAACAATGGTTCTTATAGTACATATTTTTATTGTCAAATTTGTTGCTCAGATTAACAGATATAGGTATGCAAGGTTGGACAAATAATTAACATTAATGCTTGCTTTCAATAAATCTTCATTTTTTTCTAAAAAAAATATGTAATCATTTAAAATGCATTTATAGAGTACAATTAGTAATATTTTTCTAAATTAAATGCTGAAAATATCAAGACCCTGACAAAGACACTGAGCAACTGAAAAACTCAGATAAATGTTTGCACTAATATCATTTGGAAAATTTTTACTGAATTGTACTCTGAGTAACTCCTTTAAAGATAACAATACTCAATGTATTAATTATTATTATTGTCCTAGTATGAAATATTTTTTATTTCTTTCCATTAAATAAAAATAGTACTATGCTCTGAAAAATACTTCGGCAGTTTCTTATAAAGATGAGCATAAAATTACCAATATGACCAATATGTCTAAAACATTCCCTAGACAATTTAAAAATTATGTTCACACCTAAACCAACGTATAAATGGTTATGGCAGCTTCATTTATAATCATTCCAAACTGAAAACAGCTCAGTTGTTTAACTGACAAGTGTATAAACAATGATCTGTCCACATCAAAAATATTACTCTGCGAAAAAAAAAAAGAACAAATTACTGATATATACAACTGGGGTGATTCTAAAAAAGTGTTATAAGACATTTGACTCACAACATTAAATACTATAAAATTCCATTTATATTACATTGTGGAAAAATGCAAAACTAAAGGGGAAGAAAACAGATCAGTAAACACCAGCAGTCAGGGGTGAGTGCGGTGAGAGTGAATTCCCTAAACATGAAGGGGATTTGCACTATAATGGAACTGTGACTATTACATGGTTGTCAAAACTCAGAGCTGTGCAACTAAAAGGGGTAAAATTTTCTACATTTATATTATACCTCAATAAACCTAACTAAAAAATCTATAGGTTAAAACCATGTGCTTTGGATTATAAATTGAACTGCCCTATAGGGATTATAAATAAGAATATGCTATATAGGTAGTAATGAACTATAGGGAATCAATCCTGTCACCTCCACTAATTAAATCCTTTGAATAAAGCTCAAAATCAACAACTTAGGAAAATATAAGTAAAATTTTTTAACAAAGCTTTTATATAAATATTTGATTGCAGAAAGTTAGGGTAAGGCTTTACTCAAAAGTAAAATATGACATTCACATAACATAACTGTTTCTTAAAAAAGCATTACAATATTGCCCAAATCTGTCCAGTTCTTTAGAGTTGCTGATATACTTCATAGATACATCTCCTTTGTAGTTTTACAGAAAGGAATGCCTTACTCACAAAACATAAAAGCTTCACTAGCCATGTTCCTATGTATTTTCCAGCATGCATGGCCACATGGAGACAACTCTGAACCAAACAGTGAAGGAGAGATTATAAAATTATCAAACCCAAGCATTATTCTGTCTCTTAGGAATGCTGACCAAAGGTAAAATTAAATCAGTACCACATAGCAGAACAGAGCAGATTTGTGGCATCCCCAACAAGCCATTTTGATGGAAAAAATAATGAAAACATGTATACACATATATATTTGTTCATATCTATGACTGCTAAGAAATGTCAAGTTATCTCTTTTCTAGGGCTTGTTCACTGATTCATTCATTCAGAGATAAGGTCTCACAATGTAGTCTGGCTGTCTTTGAACTCACTATATAGCCCAGGCTGGCCTTGAACATGTGAGAATTTTCCTGCCTTAGCATCCCACATGCTGACATTACAGATCTGCACCACCACACTCAGGTTCTAGGGTCCATTTAAGTTGCTAATATTTCCCTGTTGAGTGCTGTCCACAAAAATCCTACTGCATAGTAGGATTGCCTAGTCCAAAGCCCTTACTCACTGTGTTCTCCCTGTCTCTCATAAACTTTCCTACTTGTATTCCATCTATCACAAGGCAATGATTTCCATCCCATCCATCATTAAGGACCACTCCCAAACCCTCTTTTATATCCATGCAAAAGTCATCACTCCTAATGAACCTTGTACCGCATGCTGCTCAGCTTTCTCTCACACAATTGGTTATATTTAGTTTTATCTCAGGCATTTCATCTCTTCCAGCCGTAAACTCATTAAGGCCAGTTGTTGAGGCTTCTCATCTGGAAACCACCACAGCAGTGTGCAGGCCACGTATACTGTTAGGTCTAAGAATGCTCAGTGAAGTGAAGCTGTAATCAACAGTGTCACACCCTCACAGAAGCCACCAGCCAAGGAGAAACACAGGGGCAGGTATGAAAAGAAAACACCAAAGCCAATATATCAGAATTGTGTTTTTCTTCTGTATTTTCTCTGGATTCTCCAGAGAATCAATACCAATAGGAGATTATATGGTATATTTACATGTATAAAATACAAATGGGATATAAATATTATATATGTTATATTATATATATATATATTATATAACATATATAAATATAACAATTGTATATAAATATATATGCAATATGACTATATAAATATATATATGAGATCATGAGAGTACAGAATCTATTTTTAGAAATTGCAGAAATAAACAGACTGATGTAGAGTTGTTGGGATCCTAGCCTGAAACCAGTCTGTCTTTTTTGGCGAGAAATCATTCTTTTCCTATTAAGGCCTTCAAATAATTGGACAAGATCACTGACTGAAGAAGAATTTATTTTACTAGGAGTTTATTGATTTAAATATTAACTTTATGACAGATACATCTAAATATTTTTTCACAAAATACCCAAGCTTACATGTAAACTTAACCTTTATATCTACTTTTCTCTAAACTTTATTACACAAGTCTCTTCTTCCCAATCATTCTTCCCAAAGCAACTACCATGATGGGAGCCACCTCCTTCAAAAAGAAACAGATTTACCTAAGGCGAACTATACAAAGTCTTGTTGAATTCCTAATAAATGATAAACCAAAATTATATAATGCTTTATACTACAATCGATGAATTCTGTTACAATGCTGTCACATTTACATACTCTCTCAGAAGAGTTAATTTCAAAATAAACTCTACTATAATAAATAATGCTGTCTTCCTAGGTTGTCCTTTCTTGAAAATATATAAATGACTCAACTAAAACTGAAATTTCAACATATCAAAAAAGAGGCAAAGGGCTAGCATTTTGGTCCATAATCCCAACACTCTGAGGCTAAGGCAGGAGGTAATCCCAGGCCAGCCTGGGCTACATAAGTGACTTCAACATCAGCCTATGCTACAATGTAAGAGTCTGTCTCAAAAAGAAAATGGCATAAGTGCCTGCCTGGCAAGTTCAAGGTCCTGAGTTCAGTCCCTGGTACCAGGAAAGAAAGAAAAAAAGACTTTTCCTGTAATAATGAGGATTACACTGAAACATATTAAGCAATAAATGAGTATCCATCACTAATGCTCAGTAACATAGGCAGTATGTGCATATGTCTAGTGGAGGTAACTGCTTAAATCATTAAGTATAAAAGAATGCACAACTAGGAACCATTATCACCAACCAGTCACCAAGATACTCTAGTAAGTTTAAGCCAATGGTGTTTTCAGTTCATTTTTACGTAGCACCTATGCAGCATAACACTAGTGTTGACTATAATTTAAGCATCCTGCTATGCTGGCCCCATCCCTGGATCGTTCTAAGATGGCAATTGAGACTGGGCATGGTAGCATGCACCTATAATCCCAGCACTTGGTAGGCTGTAAAGAAGAGGATTACTATGAGTCTGATCTAAGCAGTGAGACCCTGTACACCCTGTCCTAACAATACAAAAATAATAATAATAATTTAAGCACCTCTTCCTCACTTTCTTTTATTTTTATGGATTAAACCTAGAGCATTCAGACTGAGTTATATTCTCAGCTTGCCCACCCCTGCATTTTTTTTTTTTTGAGACAAGGTCTCAATAACTCTCTACATTACCCTGGCTGGCCTCAAACTTGTGATACTCTTGCCTCAGTCTCTAAAAGTACAGGGACTATAGACTTGTGCCACCACACATGGCTCTTCCATAACTTAGCTCCAGTCCATTCTGTTCTCCCCAGTTTTCTCACAGCACTTCAGCTCTCATCTGAAATCTTGGTTCCCTTAACCCTGGGTGAGATTTCCTCCTTTCTTATTTTACAGCTTAGAAAATCAATCTAAGGACTGGCCAGGTAGCTCAAGGAATTAAAGCACCTGCTTAGGCAGACATAGGGGCCAGGGACTAGATTGAGACTGGGTTTGGGAGGCTAAAATACAGGAGGTTCACTACGAGTTGATCTTTATAGTGAGACCATATAGACCCTGACCTAAATACATTAATAAAAATATAATTCAAGTCACAAAAAATAGACTTTCAAAGGAAACTTTATAAATCATATGAATTCTAGCACCTACAAGAGGTGAAGAAGCCCAAAAGCTTTCCTTTTTTTTGGCTGAACCAGGCCAAAAATTGAACTCAGACCCTTGCGCTTGCCAGGGAAGCACTTGTTCTACTGAGGCATCTCCCAGACCCCCAAGCCTTCCCTTGATGACCTCTAGTACTAACAATTCTTTGTACTGTGAGAACGTGCATTCCATATGCGATATCTTAGGAAAGTATCCTTATACCGAAATGACTTGTAGTTCTTTGAGGCTGCTAGCTACTGAGTTTAATCTTAAAATCTTATCTATACAACTTATTCTTTTAACACTTATATTAGCATTCCTATTGCTGGTTCAAAGCACCTGACTCTCAGAATCTAAAAGAGGAGGGATTTATTGTGCCTCAAGATTTCAGTTTTTCACCTGTGATCAGCTAGCACCAAGGCAGGAGCACCATGGCAGAAGACTGTGGCAGGTGGGAAACAGCTGTGGACTGGTACTAGAGGCCACAGACTACATACAATACCCAAAGTCCTCCCTCCACGTTCTGCTCATAAATGAACTCTCTTAATCCCCTAGATGTCTCTTAATCTACTGAAATTGACAATCAAGATTAACTGTCACAGTATCTATTCACTGACATAAAAACTTCATGGCAAAATTGAAACCAGTCCAGTAACACCTATATTTTAATCTTATAAATATGAAATTTCTAAATAAAATCAATAAATTTAGGAACTTTCAAGAAGTATGGAAAGATTTCTAAATTCCTTCCTTTTCCTGTTATTCACAATACAAAACTGAAGTTTTTTGTTTTTGTTTTTTGGTGGTAGGAAGAATTGAATGCAGGACCATATGTTTGCCAGGCAAGCACTTATTCCACTGAGCTATTATCTCCCCAGCCCAAAACTGAAGTATATCTTTATACATGTGAAGAACTAAATTTCACAGAAGTCTACTCACACTTCTTTTATGGGAAGGGTCACTTTCTAGTTACATTCACTCTTTTCATGTCCCCAACTGTACTCTCTCAGAGCAGGCCAGGGCTGAATCTCTCTTCACTGTACTACTGAGTAGAAAATATAATGGCCCCAGGAATGAGGGGATCTGAGTTCCAGTTCTTCTGTGTAACTTTTACCTTTCCCAAGTCCATGTCTGGACTTCAGTTTTCTCTTCTATAAACTGACAGGGTTGCCGGGCATGGTGGCGCATGCCTGTAATCCCAGCACTCGGGAGGCGGAGGCAGGAGGATTGTTGTGAGTTCGAGACCAGCCTGAGCTACAAAGTGAGCTTAAGGCCAGCCTGAACTGCATAGTGAGACCCTGTCTCAAAAAGACAAAAAAAAAAAAAAAAAAAAAAAAAAAAAAAAACTGACAGGGTAACATGGTTTGCGGTTCTGAATATTTTATTCTTCTATGTTAAATTTTATCTACATGACCATCAGTGGATCTCCTTCCCCCATTTATCACTGGACTTTACCCTAGAGAATAAGAGATACAAACATTTTTACTTTTAAGTCAAGCTCTCAAACTCGCTGAACATTAATGTAACTAAAAAGATAAAGTAAAATCACAATAAGAGATTGAGGTACTTAGGAAATTTGTTATTATGGCAGACACCCTTTAAAGAAATCTAATCTATATTTAATCTTTCAAGCCATGTAAAACAATAGCATATGCAAATATTATGTTTCTAAAGGATTTTAATAAGAGTTATGTACTTGTTGGTTAGTTGGTTGCACTAACATGCATATTTAATCAAAACTAAAGCATTACATATATCACTAAATTCAACTTGAGTAGCTTCTTCATTTTGACTTTAAAAAATTTTGGTCTTCATGAAATCTGTGTCTGTAAATATTCCTCCAGTTTTACTTCCCTTACCTCAAATATGTTTCTTTTTAATATAAGCAAATTCTTAAAGATTTAACAGGCCCTTATCTATGTAGTTTCTTTGGCTTAGAACTTTGCCTTACAAAGTAAAGAAATACATATTTTAAAAATATCATTGCAAAGCAGCAAAATGCCATGTAAAGCCATTCCAAAATGTTCTCTGAATTATGACAAGGATTAGTCTCCCCCTTCACATTCAGAAGTAATTAAACAATCATAACTTAACAAAACTTCAGCAAAGCCCGAAATAAAACAACACGTCTGCTGCAGGAAACATAAAATACATAGTTTTTCTGTATTTCGCCTACAAACTACAACTAACAACCCTAGACACTGTATAAAAACTAAATATAATGGTTCTGCAAATTGTTAAGAAAGCCAGATTATTTGGCACCAGAACTCAAACTCAGGACCTCACCCTTGCCATGCAGAAATGGTGATACTGAGCTATAACCCTGACTCTAAGAAAGCTAGAATGTTTTAAAAAGCCAGCTAAGCTAAGGTCTTCAGGGCCCAAGACACAACACAGTAGTGAGTTCTCTGGGTATTTTGTTTTCATGTTATTTTCTGTATTATTATTATTATTATTACTCCAAACATGACGCTGAGGAATCTGACAACCTAGAAATGAAAATAAATGTCAAAAACAAAAGAAGACTAAAACAATACAAAAACCTCTTCACTCAAGCCAAAGTACCAGGCAAGGGACAGAATAGCAAAACAAACATCATTTACACAATCATTCTACCTCTAGCTAAATGTTAAAATGTGCCACTCCCATCAGTCACCAAAGGTTTAATGGAGAGCCTACCCATCTACTTTCATAATAAGTACTATAAAGAACAATGGAATGGCATCAGAAAAGAGTTAGTAGAGATGTGGGATTTTTCACCACTACCTGTAGCTACATAGCCATTCCTCCCTCATGGCGTCTGTAGAGGGTGTGTGGGGTGCAGCAACAAGGTACCCCTACTGCTCTCACCAAAGAAGGTATCATGGAAGACCTAGAGCAGAACTAAGAAGCCCATTCTCACTTATCAGTATGGAGGATCACTCCTCTTGGTATGAGTGAAGGTCAACTGGAAACCTAAGAGTCTAGATGCATATGGAGGTAATGAAATAGCATCCTCTTTCCCTGCAATAGAGAGGGGTCAGAGAAAGCCAACTAAAACAGAATCTTTCAATAAGACCCAGAACGTGTTGACATCTATGTTCCCACAGTAAAATCATTTACCATATCAAGAACAAGGAATAAAAAAAAAAAATCAATGGATAACACTAAGTTAACATAGACACTAGAAATAACAAAGAGTAAAACAGCAATCCTAAAAATGTTTCATTTAGCAATTATGAACACCCTTCATAAAATGTGTATCAGCAAAGAACTATAAAAGTTTCGGTAAAGAAACAGGAAGTGTACAGAATAATTAAGTGCAACTTTCAAAACTGAAAACATACAATAATCAAAACAAAACACCCCACATACAGTGCAATTGCTTAACGAAAGGGACAGAGGAAGTAACGAATGAACTGGAAGACTGAATAACATTTTTTATGTATTTAGTATAGTCTACAGGGTCTCGCTATGCAGAACAGACTTGTAATGACCCTCCTGATTTCAGCCCTCAAGTGCTGGGATTACAGGGATGCACAACCATGCTCGGTCTCAATCACAGCCTCAGCGAGACCCAGGAGCATGGCCAGCACAGCATGCTGGGGATTGATACCAGGGCCTGCCTCTACCTAAACAGGACCTTTAATCCAATGAGCTATCTGGCTGTCCATCCAAACAACATTAATACCTAGCCTGAAGAATAGAGAGAATACATACTGGAAAAAATGACCAAATTATCAGGAACCTCTTTAGACTGTAACTAAAGATCTAACCTGCAGGTCATGAGAGTCCCAGGAGGGAGAAAGCAAGTAAGGCTGAAAAGTACAGCAGTTGCCCTTCATGAGCCAGTGATATGTACTCCCACAGAGCGCCAGAAACTGAATAGTGCTGAACACTATACATACTGTGTTTTTCCTCTATATGTATACCTATAATAAAGTCTAATTTATAAATCAAACACAGAAACAATAATAATAATAAACTGCAAGAAAAATGAATTAACTCTTTCTTTCTGGCTTACTGTACTGGTTGATACATTGTGTGAAGCTGAGAAATTTGGAAGTTTAATTAAGTGACCCAACAGAGGCAGGTCTCTTAGTTTATAAACATCCTCATCCTGTGCAAGAGGAGGGCATGGACATTGTATAACTTCTACACCCTCACTCCAGGGTAGCTTGTTTATAATATAAGGAAGGGAGACAGGCTGGCTAGCAGCTACAGCTGCTGCCCTTTCCTTTGCTCCTCACAGTTTCCTGCTACCATGAACTGCTGCTTTCTGCTACGTGCCACTCTGCCTGGGAGCCAGCGAAGTATAGACTGAAACTTCCACAAACTATGAGCTAAATAAATCTTTCCTTCCTTCATTTTGGGTGTTCGGTATTTTGTCCCAGCAACTAAAGAAAAGTAACTGAGACACTTACTTTAACATAAGTACTGTAATATCTTGAAAGTCTATCTGACAATTGAGATAGCTACTAAGTGGCCAAGGGCACAACAACGTATACAGTATGAATATGCTCAACAAAGAGGTAATTCACATCCTGGCCAGCACACAGCAGGACAGCACCACACTGCTCAGAATGGCGGCAATTTATAACATACATGCACTGCTTCTTTTTCAGTCTTCCTTGTGACTGACGAACTGCAGTTGACCGCAGGTAACGGAAACAATGGAAAACAAACCTGCAGATAAGGTGAGACTGCAGTACTTCCAGAAATGAGAAACCTATAAATTCAAGAAATTATGTAAACCTCAAATAGAATAAACCTAAAAACTCTACTATGAGCCACACTGTACTCAAACTTTTGAAAATTATTAACAAAATGTCTTGAAAACAGAAATGACACCTTATCTATAGGTGAGAAATAAATAACATGATGGCAGACTTTTCCTCAGAAACCATGGAGGCCATAAGGAAACACGAGATTTTTTTAAGTACTGAAAGATAAAAACTGTCAACCAAGAACACTATCTAAAAAAAATATGTTTCAGAAACGAAAAGAAAAATGAAGACATTCTCAGATGAAGGAAAACTAAGAACACGTTGCCAGTAGACCTACCCTCGGGGAGTAAGTCATGGGAGTTATCTAATCTGAAAGGAAATGATAAAAGAATCTTGGAACAACTAAGAAGGAAGAAAGAACATGATAAGAAAAATATGAATAAATATACATACAACAGACTTTCCTTCCTTCTCTTGAGTTCTTGAAATTATATTTTTAATGATGAAAGAATTCTGTATCTTCATTGTGGAGGTGGTTCTACAAATCAACTATGTGATAAAATGACATAAAGCTGTACACATGCATTTACCAATGTCAATCTTGGGGCTTGCAAAATGTACTATAGTTACATAGCACCTAACCATTAGGAAAAAATGGGTAAAGAATATCTGAGATCTTTATGCACTATCATTGCAAATTTCCAGGATTCTTCATTTATTTCAAAACTCTTTTCTAACCAAAAACAGGCTAATTCCTACTACTGAGGTAAATAGAAAACAAATCTTAGCAATAAGAAGCAATTATTTTTAGTCTGGTGATCATTTTCTCATTTTCTGTTTCAGTTATTTGTCCAAATAATTGACAAAAATAATGAACAATTGAGCTGCCAAAAATGTGCCCTACTACTCCATAGCTATTAATTTTTTACTTTTTCACTTATCTCATTCTATTTCTTCTTTTTTTCTGTATTTAGTACAGGGTCTATAGGATCTCTCTGTTCAAATTGGACTTGCAGTGATTCTCCTGTTTTCAGCCTCCAAGTGCTGGGATTATAGACTCACACCACCATGCCCAGTCTCAATCACCATTTCAGCATGCCCTGGGGTGGAGCTGACACAGCATGCCAGGAATCAAACCCTGGTCCCTGCCTCTGCCTATGCAGATGCTTTAGTCTGCTGAGCTATCTGGCCAACCTTTATTAGCACCACGCAGTAACCAACTGAGCTAAAAGGGCATATCTGGCCAACCTTTATTTCTTCTTCTAGTGATGGTGTTTCATTTAAATAAATCAGTATGAAAAATAATTTTTAAAAAATTTTAATCTTTATTTTATACAGGGTCTTGCTACGCAGTTTAGACTCATAGTGATCTTTCTGTCTCGGCCTCCCTAAGCACTGCAATTACAGGCCTACGCCACCGCACTCAGTTTCAGTGTCCCACATGGTGCACCTGGGGTTCTGGGCCTAGCACACCATGCAGTACTGAGGATTGAATTTGGGACCTTGCGCCTGCGAAGCAAGCACTTAGACTACCAAACTGTCTCCTATGGCCAGGAAAATATTTTTTAAGTATATGGCACAGGGTCTCACTGTAAATCTTGGACTCATAGTGATCCTCCTATTTTCAGCCTCTCCAGTGCTGGAATTACAGGTATGTGCCATCATGCTCAAACTTTGCGGGCTCAGTGGGCCTGGGGGCAGGGCCAGTGTGGCATGTGGTGCCACGGATCAAACCCCAGTCCCTGCACTTGCCTAAGCATCCACTTATTTCTCTGAGCTATCTCACCAGTCCTCAGAAAAATAAATTTTAAACTAATAGCCAAAGCTCTGTGACACCCAGATAATTACTATTTTTACAAAGCAACAATATCTAGCATTCATTGATTCTTACATTCTAGATATTGTTCTAGACACAATGAAATGACCCAGTAGCAAGAAGCAGAATCAGATATGAAATACAGTTTACAGGTCACACTCTAAGCCACAACTAACTAGTGTATATTACCTACCATGTCATGCAATGGATAAGTAGTATTGTGCTAATGTATAATTTATATATTTCACTGGCCCATGCTGATATATATTTAATAATTTCTCTTACCTCCGATATTGTAAATTGTGTTAAGTATTTCTATTAGCATTTCAACCAGATTAGGAAGTAGAACAAAAATTTTTCAATAGGTATATCTAGGAAATCATGAGAATTTGTGTCTTCCTGCCACTTTCTGTAATAAGGCTGTCCTAAAATATTATGACAGTATGTCTTATTATGATTTATGAGATATGATCTAAATGTAAAGTGAATGTTTCAATTTTAAAAAATCATTATAGTAAGCTCCTTTGAACACTTATCTCACCACTCTTGCCACTTCCTGAAGCAGGCCGGAAGTCCCGTTTAGGAGTGCCTTTGTGAAGTGTGATCAGAACTTTGATAAATGCTGCTGCCAAGTGAATGGAAAGGCAGAGTCAGGAATACACTGTAGGGCACCCTCACCCACCCTATTTGCCAGATCTGTTGCTCTGGAATCACTAGCTGTTCTCCAAAGTCAAAATGACCAGGAGCGGTAAACAAATTTTTTTTTTTCAGGTAAACATTTTAAATGAATTCAAGACATCGAGGAAGCCACAACAGTGCAATTAAAGCCACTCACAAAAAAGGACTTCTACAAGTGCTTCAGAAAGTGGCAACGGGGGGACCACCGGCTCAGGGGACCTCTTCCTATCCTCCTCTCGGACAGGAGCTTTCTTTCCTTCAATAAATATATTCTGCTCATAAAAAAATGGCAATAACAGTGGAAATGTATGTTTAAAGTAAGTGGGATTATTCTGAGAAGGACTTGTGGCAATGTGTCTTTTATTGTAATTATTTTTTAATTTAAACAGTCAATATATTTTATTTATTTTTTTTAATTTTTATTTTATTGAAGTACAAATATCAATGAGACAGTTTTAAGATACCTTGACAAGATGGATTTGATAAATTAATACATTGCAAACTGTTTTCATAATGTTTTGGTATCATAGAAGGTGCATACATGATATTATACTTACAGACATTATTATAGCATATGTCTCTTTTCAGTAAATTAGAGTATAGCTGTTTACGTATCTTCAGTCAATGTATTTTTGATCACAACTTGTATGAGGATACCCAAACTGATTGTTCAAGATTTTCATGCTGCTGTAGGGGCATAAGAAATATATGAAAAGAAAAGAGGAAAAAATGAAACAAAGTATATGTTGGCATAAAGTTTATGGAGATATTCTAGCAGTAACAAAGGAACCAATGAGGAGTACACATTTTTATTAGGAAAAGTACATTTAAGTTTTCAAATCTATATAAAGTTAAATGATGTTGAAATACAAGTATGTCACAGAATAGATATTTACACATTTAATTGTACACCACTGAGACAAATACTTTGGAGGTCAGGTTTCCTAAAAAGGATTGAACAAATATTTCAGACTCAAATCAGCACATATTAAATGAACTCAAAAGAACACCATTTAGACCAAAATCTTCCTCCAATTCTTAGGAGAAAAGTAAATGCTACCACAAGTTCTCCTATCGATTGAATGTGTCTTGACAAAAGGTATAAAAGAAAAAGTATATTTTATAAGCTGTAAATTGATTCAAAAGCCTGGGTTAAAATTATTTCATGACTCCCCCTCAGCAATATGTACTTATTGCCCTTAAAGAAAGATACTTATCCCTGGTTACACAAATGAGCTACTAATATAATAAATCTTGCCATATGTACATACTCTATACAAGGTCAGAATTTAAGGTTCTTCTCTTGTGCTTTTCATTGTAAATGAGGTTTAATGTACTACAGAGCTCTGATTATTACATTCCTTTGTACTTTTACTAAAATATAATATACCATATCAGTTTACTAAAAAAAAATTATTGAACAAATGACTCCCAAATGTAGCAGGAGGATTCATGCTTCTTCATGGTAATTTGTCTAGCCTCTGAATACTGGCAATATGGCACAAGCTTTAGCTGCTATCATGTTCTCAGTTCAGAATTTTTGCAGTTTACTGGTGTAACATGAGACCTTATACAATTATCTATAGTATGTCATGACTAATACATGAGCATTACTAATATTACAAGCTTTCTACTTGTGCTTACTTTTTCCATAAAGGAAAACTCTGAAGTTAATATGGTAATTATTATGGAAACGGGAAGTACATGTCTTGTGTTTTCATCTTTGACCAAAATATGAGACCCCATTAAGCTCGTATTTTTAAATTGGCAGTATTAGATAATGTACCAGTTTCATGATATATTCAGCCTACATGTCAGTGAACTTACCAGACAAATACAATGTAAAAATTCATCTTCACTACATCAGTCGCCTACTTGAAAGCTACTATGGTTCCCCTCGGTAGCCTATTATTGAAATTTTTCACTTTCTGATGTGATTTTTGTGCTTTCTGTTTTACTGCTGATAAAGTGAATATACAACTAAAGTTTCATACACAATTTTATCACTTCCCCTTTTTATACTTCCTATACCTTGAATATTCTCTATCAAAATCTTACCCAACATCGAAGGTTATTCTAAAGCCTTCTTCCTTGGTTAAATTTACATCGATCATTACAAACTTTTCTACATCTTTGCCACCTTTTTTTCAGAGTTTTCATATTTACAAATACCATCCATCCATTAATACATTGTAAGTTCCATGAAGATAGATGTCCATAAGTATTTTAACTTCTTTCTCTTGCTATTAGGTTATGCATCTTTCTAAAATTATGAGTTGAGCTAAATGATTTCTAGAGCACCTTATAATTCTAAAATTTTAAATATCTACATCTTATACTTATCACTTAAATATTTATTTATTTATTTCAAATTGTCCTACTTTACCAATGTCTATCATAAAAGTGCTCAGTTGTAGCTACTGCAATTTCTGAATGGCAAAAAGGAAGACCTGCCAGTTTGACAAAGTAGACTTAGTTCATCGGCAGGATATTCATTCATTCATTCATATTCTTATTCAACAAATATTAAACTCAGCTCTGGGTTAAGTACCATGCCAGAAAATAGAAATAGCTAGCTCCTATGGGACCCACAAGACAATGGGAAAGACGGAGAAATGAAAACACCATTTATAATGGAGGATGTTAAAGAGAGACAAAAACAGTATTATAGAAATATATGAAAGAAATACTTGACAGGAATTTTGAAGTAGAAGAGGTTTAAAGAAGTCTTCCCATAAGAGGTGCCATCCATCCTGAATGCTGAAAGACAGATAGTAGCCAGAACTTCAGGAAGAGTAGTAAGTGAAAGAGTATGAGGATAAGAGATAAGAGACCTGGTCAGTTCAGAAAATTACAAATAGTTGCAATAAAGCTGCGAGGTATAATGCAACACTAGGAGGGGTGAGAAAGGAGCTAGATGCAGGAAATAAATCATGATAAATGTGTGTGTCAAAGTGAGGTTTTATCCTGAAGGAAGTGGGTACACAATGTTATGGTGATATGATCTCCATATACTTGTAAATCATCAACCTGATCAAAGATTGAAGGTTTATATAAGAGCCAAAGTACAATAGAGACTGCTGATCATCCATCAATACCCAATTCTCTCTTCTCAAAGAATAAGAAATTTGAGGGCTTTTTGTTATTTTGTTTTGCTGGGCACATAGTCCTGTGCTAAGAACAGTGTTTTCCAGCCCCCTTGGCAGCTAGATGTAATCTTAGGACTGGGCTCCAGCCAATGGGATATGTGTGAAAGTGGAGTTTTAAAATGTTAAATTACATCCTTAAACAGAATTATTGTGTTTTCTTTTGCCCTCTTTCCACATCCATTTGGACAAAAAGGGCCTAGAAAGGAACAAAAAATGACACAATACTGTAATTGCCTTTTAGAAAGAATGTAAGCCTTGGCCATTTTCACCAACACCTCTGGTCAAGAAAGGTTCACTAATTTTGGTTGAATTTTTTTAGTGGTACCAGGGATCAAACACAGGACCTTGCACCTGCTAGGCAAGCATTTATTACACTGAGCTATCTCCCCAGCCCAAATTAATTTATATAGAATATTTTATTTCTTCTCAGTGAAATAAGGTGCTGCTCTAAATAGTAAGGCTAATTAAAGCCAAGGATTCTACTTTATCCGCAGATGAAGCCAATCTATAGAAGAGGTAGCTGGGTCTAATCTACAAATAAAGTCCTAAACCATTCTAGGCTCTAAGCACAAAATTAAACTCTTGTAAAGTAATAGTTGATGAATATATTGTAATTGGTACATTTTTTAAGTCAGAAAATATTTTAGGCAGTAGAAAACAATATTCTCTAGGGCCAGGCAGATGTCTCAGTTGAATAAGTGCTTCCCTGGCAAGCGCAAAGGCCTGAGTTCAATCCCCAGTTCCTCAAAAAAAAAAAAAAAGAAAAGAAAAGAAAAGAAAAGAAAAAGAAAAGAAAACACAATATTTTCGTTACTCTTTCCAAAACTGTAGGATGTGGTTGCCTTCAGAATGGCCCTCTTCAAAGGGTAAAAATTTGACTTGCCTTAAGTGAACAGATTTCTAAAATCTTTCTGCATAACCCAGTATCATGAAGGCTTAAAATTTAAGCATGGGAAAGGGCAGCACCATAATATAGACATTACAGTTTATAAATTCAAAATCCTTGCTTTCAGCTCCATGGCACCAGCGTCCTTGACTCAAGGTGATGTCAATTGCCTTACTAATCCCATCACAGCTTTAGAGATAAAGCTGTACTTCCATCTAGTTAATATAATGATACGTTCTGGTTTCTTTTCATGAAAATAGTATCACTGTGTCCAATTCTATGCTACCCACCAGTTGTGAGATCACACTTTCACCACATATGGCCAAGCAGAGAATCCATCTAAGGAAATGAAAAATATATCTGAGAATTTATAGTCAACCATCTCGAATGCATCAATCTAACTTCAACTGAAACTTCAGCATCTGAGTAAGCCCAAGAATATAGCTGTCTTAATGACTTTCTCATCAGTGGGACACAGTAATGAACACTCACAACTCTAAAGAGGAAAGGTTTTTTTGGCTCACAGTTTGTAGAAGTTTCAATCCTTAGTTCTCTAGTTCCAGGAGAGAGTGGCATGTCAGAGGGGCATAGCAGAGTACAAACAATTAATTGCCTGGCAGTAGAAAGCAGAGAGGGATCAAGGGGTGAAAGAGATGTACCCTTCCAGGTCATGCCCACAGGACTCACCCCATACAACCAAACTTTATCTCCCAAATTGGATTTAGCTATAAACTCACTAGTGCCCTAATCCACCAGAAAGTATCATGCCCTCATGATCCAACCACCTCCTTAAAGTCCTATTTATGACCACAGGAGGCCATAGGCTGCACATTTATATATAAACAATAACATTCTAACCCTGGCTCCCAAAACCCTCACTAGCACCACTTTCTGAGAAGTGCATTTTATCCATCTCTAACTGTTGCCAAAGTACAAATAATCTTAGCATTGCTGAAATGTCCAAGTCCAAAGTCTACTCTGAGATTTAAGTGAATTCTTAGCTTCAAGACCCTTTGAAAATGAAAAGCTAATTCTGATATACAAATGTGCAGGGTAATCATTCCCATTCAAAACAGGAGAATAGAGGTATATAAAGGAATGGGACCAAATCAATACTGAAATCCAATAGGGCAAACAGTATATCATGTAGATCAGTGTCTTACATGCACATGTAGGGTTGTCTGTGGTACAATATGAACTTCAAAGGGCTTCTGTGGCCCTACTATTAAGCCCTGCAGCTGACTGTGGCCCTCACTGTCTCTCTCTTAGGCTGGATTTGTTTGCTTCTCCTGTCATTTCTCAGATATTCCAAAAGTTCATGGCTTTTCCAACATCCTTGAGTTCTCCATGACAGTGGCTTCACCTTCAGAGCTTTATAAGCTGCCCTCACATTGGCAGATGGCTAGTCTCACAAGACTTCTGAAATCAGGCTGGAAACCTTTCTGATCCCACAATTCCTACATCCTGCAGGAACAGAAAACCACTATCACATGGATGTTGTGAAGGTCTACTCCTAGCTGGAGCACCACCCAGACTTCTTTCTATCAGGCTGTGAGAATCTCTGAATACCTGGATAGCTGAGTGCTATGAAGTGAATTCCAATTAACAAATTTCCATCCCCTAGGCTGCTGCCATTCTGAAGCATGATGTCCTGGGGCTTTTTTCTCAAATCCTGTCACCTTTGCAATTTCGATCCTTAGAAATTATTTCCTGTGGTAATCTTTTCTATTATCCTGTTCCAAAGTACGCAAATTCTATTTAATCTTAAACTATTTAGCAACAAAGTTCTTTGCTCCATCTTTGTAAGCCTCAACTTTATAACAGCTTCTCTGACCAAAAAAAAAAAAAAAAAAAAAAAAAAAACTTGTAACATAATCAGCTGGGCCATATGATCTTAATTCTCAAGGTAGAGCTTGTTAAAAATTCCCCAAAAGCAGCCATGCCACTGCCTAAACATTAGACTGCCTTGGAGTTTCTTCTACCAGACTGTGTCACTATTTTTAATTCCAACCTCACACAATGTCTCTAGACATAAGCAAAATGCAGACAAATTCTCTGCTAGAGCATAACACACATAGCCTTGAGTCCAACTACCAAGTCAGTTCCTGTTCCCAACTGAAACCTCCGGAGCCTAGTCTTCACTGGTTGAGTTTCTAATCAGCATCCTGAGCTTCAAAGCCCTGGTTCAGCTCACAGCTCTCTGGGATTGTTCTGAGGCTGACATCTTCAAATTCCTCCAGCAAACCAGTTCCAAAGACTTCTGAAGCAAATGTTCAAGTAGTCACAACAATGACCCCACTCTGCTGGTACCAAAATCTGTCTTAATTACTTTCTCATTACTGATATACAGCACATGACACTAACAACTCTAAGGAGGAGAGATTAATTATGGCTCACAGTTTGAAGAGGTTTCAGTCCATAGCGAGTGTTCTCAAAGGCAGGGTGGCATGGCAGAGACAGGAAATAAAGATAAAAGAGGAGAGCGGGAGATTAACCATTTCAGGCCATGCCACTATGACCCATCTCCTCCACCTAGGCTTCATCTCCCAAATCACATTTATCTATGAACGCATCAGAGGACTAAGCTACTGACAATTACCATGATCCCAAGGATCCAGTAATGTCCCTAAAGCTCCATAATGTAGTAAGTGTATGAGGCTTTGAGGGAACATCTGTATATAAACTATAACAATAGAAAAAAAGTGAAAACTTATAATATTTCAAAATCATTCCAAAATGTAGCAAAAGAGAACAAAGACTAACTTATTTCTTCTTTGAATTTTCAATTTTTTTATTTCTAAAGGGTATAAATTAGAATTAAAACAAAAATTACAAGTGATACAGATTTTCACTTAACAAATAATGAATTTCATAGTATTTGTTGTAATACATACTGTTGTTATCCAAGTAGTTATTCATATTACCAGATATATGCATGTAAATTTGGAAGAAAAAAGAAATGTGTAAGACATTAAGAAGAGAAAAAATACAAACAATTGAAAGAAGAGACAGAACTAAGTATTATCTGCTCCTTTCCATTGACCAGCAGAAATGCAGTGTAGTTCTCCAAACCATCTTGCTTACATACATAGATATATCTCTTTCCCCTACTCCCTCTCCTGTGCTTCTCCTCAACTCAGTAACTCTTTCCTTTTGAATAAGTTCGTTCCTTATTATCAGGATCTACTGTACCCTTCAAATGCAATTTTTCTCTTTCAGGTTCTTACACTAGGAAAACAATGCAATGTTTGTACATACAGGTCTGATTTATGTCAGATTATGTTTTCCAGTTGCATTCATTTACGAACAAAAGGCTCAAATTTATCCTGTTTTATAGTTCAATAATACTCCATTGTGTAAAAATACCACATCTCCTTTATCGTTTCTTCAGTTGATGGGCATCTGGGTTGTTTCCAGGATTTAGCTATGACAGATTGACCCATTTCAAAAGACAACTGAGCTGTTCTTTAGGATTTAAAATTGTGTTCTAAAATCACAAAAAAAAAGGCTGGGGTCATAGCTCAGTTGAATAAGTGCTTGTCTGGCAAGCGCAAGGGCCTGAGTTCAATCTCCAGAACCACAAATAAACAAACAAACAAACAATAAATAAATAAATAAATAAAATCATGAAAAACAGCCTGCAAGCACGCGCAGGGGCCAGGGGTTCAGTCCCCTGGCCTGCCATGCCAGGTCCCACCCCCAGGGCCACCAAGACAACAATTGAGACTGGGTGTGTTGGTGCCAGGGAGATAGCTCAGTGGAATAAGCGCTTCTCTGGCAAGCGCAAGGGTCTGAGTTCAATCCCAGGTTCTGCAAAAAAAAAAAAAAAGAGAGAGAGAGAGAGAGAGAGAGACTGGGTATGGTGGCATGTGCCTGTAATTCCAGCACTTGGGACTCTGTAAACAGGCAAATCACTAGGAGTCCGACCTGGTAGTGAGACCCTGAACACCCTGTAGACCCTTTACCAAAACCATAAAAAAATTTGTACAAATAAAATTAATAATAATAATTTAACACACTTAAATATTATTGCTAAAAAAGCAGTGTGCTTTACTATGACATCTCCATGTATGTATATTGATATTTTTATGGCAAATGCATAATAAGCAAATTTATATAAATATATGGATTAAGAATTCAACATCAGATAATATATAATCATTTGAAATAGTGGTCACTGATAAAAATGAAACTTAAAATAAGGATTTCTAAAACAATGTGAAGCTAGACTAAAAAGAACAACAGTAAAGTTGGAGCTACACTGAGCACAGATCTACAAATATTTTGACAGGTAAGCGGTAATACAGTACCAACAGGTGCTCTAGCTCTATCTTTTCCATGGCCACATTGTTTTAAAACAACTTTTTCTTTTGCATGGTGATGAACATGTTCTCGAATTGTGGTCTTATTTGCACAACTCATTAAAGATATTAAAATCCACTGAACTATGTACACTTCAAATGGCTGGAGGATATCAAGTGTCAATTACACTCTTAAAACTACGTGTTGTGAAATCAAAGACTGTATCAAAAACATACTCCTGGTTCTCAATATAAAGGATTCTCAGTTTTATTTCACTTCTAAGTTTTTCTTCTTCAAAACACACATGTACAACCAAACACCTGTGCACATGTACAGAGCTCTGAACTTTACATCTCCAGAAATTTTTTTGATTTTCAATAAGCCCCCTTCAAAAGTGCCTTCTTCAAAATATCTTGCCACCATGCTTCTCTGATTGTTCCTCCATATTTTTTCCAAATATGTTTTTTATTTTTATCTATTTGTATGTGTTTGGGCTAGCTAAATAGCACTTGCAAGCAGGCTCTAAGTTGGATCCCAGGGCGGCTGAGCCAGCCCCACACCCAGGATGTGCAGAGAGACAATTGAGACTGGGCGTGGTGGCATGTGCCTGTAATCCCAGCTCTTGGGAGACTGTAAACTGGTGGGTCACTATGAGTCCGATCTAGATGTAGTAGTGAGACATTGAACACACTGTAGACCCTTCACTAAAAAACAACAAAAAAAGTATGTGCTTGTACTACATAAGGAATGTTGGTACATATACCTTGCACAAGGTAATGCCTTTTTGCACCCCTTTTCCCTTCTCTTCCTCATGCCTTCATCCATCTCTCTACCCACTTTCCTTTTTTTTGTATACATGCCGATTTTACCTATCATACTGTCTTATATAATGTCCAAGCAGAAAAAAAATGAAAAGAAGTATTGTGGTTAAAAGCACAGGTTAAAATTCCTAAGTCCTCCATTTATTATGGCATAGGGTATAGGACATGCACAAGCAATCTAAACTTCCTTGTGCTTCAATTTCTTTATGTGTAAGGAGGGATAACAGTCCAAAATTAAGTATTATTATTGTTCAAATGTATTAATGCTCAGAAAGTACTTGTAATGGTATCACATTACATTGTCACAACACTTTAATGATGTCCATTAAAATTAATATTAGCTATCAATTGACCTTGAGTTCTCTGTAGAACCTAGCTAGGTTGTAAGTTATTTCAGAATAGTGCTTATATTATTTTTCTCCAGGTAGAGTGGCTTTTTTTGTATTTTAGGGAGGAGTCTACAGAGTGTTCAGGGTCTCACTACTAGATCCAACTCATAGTGATCCACCTTTTTACAGCCTCCCAAGAGCTGGGATTACAGGCCTGCACCACCACGCCCAGTATCAATTGTGCTCTTGGAGCATTCAGGGATAGAACCCTTACCCCCTGTACCTGCTTGAAGGTGCTTTAATCTACAGAGCTATTTGGCTGGCTCTGCCTCTTATATAAGTTTTAAATAAATGCTAGGTGATGAATGTTTAAATTAATCCATGTAAAGCCAAAAACACTTAAAATTTCTTCATAAAGCCAAATTTTATGAAAAAGCACACAGGTATAGAAATATCAATGGTATATCTACTACTGAATGTCTTACTTCAGTTCATCAATTTAAATGCTAGATATTAAAGAATTCTCTGGGTTAAAGAGTTTTTTTCATAACATTGGTGTTGAAACACGAGATTTGAAACCAAGGGCATCCTATTCCTAGCTCCACACCACATAATGCAAACCTTCTACAAGTTGTCAAATTTCATTGCATTCTACAGGAATAAATAAATGAAGAGGGTTAACTATGCTTCAAAAGAAAGATGCTTAATAACATAATTAAGAGTAGACTCAGTCTAACTTTTTCTTTATTTTGCAGTACAGAGCAAGAAACTCAGGTCCTCATGCATGGTAGGCAAGTGCTCTTAACACTGGAGCCATTTTCTCAACCCTAAAATACTTTTGAATATTACTTTCTACCTTTCAATTATACAAATAATGATCATTATCTATAAATATAAGTGATGTTGATAATAAAAATACTTCATCAGCATAGTGAGCTAAACTTCTTAAGTACTTCACATTAATAATTGTTGCAAAATCCTGCAAACACAATATATAACTGATGTGTCACCAGTTGTCCTTTCTATGTACCTTGTTTGATCTGTTCCTATAATAAAAGTTAACCCATAACAACTCAAATTCTACAGAAAAATTCAAACAAAATTAGTCCTTTATGCAATGACTTAGCTCTTACAGGTCCCTCAATATTGTATTCTTTGGAGATTTGAAATTTGAAACAATTAGGACATAAATCAGAAAATTTTGTGATCTCTTTGATAATCAGAATCCCAAAAATTTTTATGTTTAAAAGACAATATATTATACATTTCCCTGCATCTTTGCCACAAACTTGCTTCTGCTCCAGAAATCTTCTATTACTACTACACAGTCTACTCACCGTGTGAAAGAAACACATTCCAAAAAGTAGAATTCCACCTGGAATTAATATATTATAAAAAGAAGAAAGATTTTTCAGCTACATTTCTACATAGTAATATTCGTGGTAAAGTTTCTAAAGTATATCTCAAGTTTTCAACTATTTTAGTCACTAATTTAAGAAAAGATTTAATAAAAAATTAGTGATGTGTAGGGGCCGGGGAGATGGCTCAGTGTAATAAGCACTTCCCTGGCAAGCACAAGGGCCTGAGTTCAATCCCAATTTCCACACAAAAAAATTCAATAAGTAAATATAGTGATACGTAGTACATGGTGTGAACTGTGCCTAACACTTTGTGGGAATTCATTTAATTTATAAAACAGAAAGATAAGGTAAATTACAGGAGAAAATTCAAAGCTCAGAGAGAGTAAATGTATTCCTCATTGTGCTACTGACAAGAAGCAAAGTCAGAATTTAAACACAAACCTGTGATTCCAGAGCCTAAGATTTTAACTATTACACTATACTGCCTCCTCATTAAGAATTATCTCAGAGAGGGCCTACCAGATATCTCAGTGGATTAAAGTGCCTGGTTAGACAGAAGCAGGGTTCTTGTTCAATCCTACGTGTGCTGTTTGCAGGCCCCACCCCCTGGGAACACTGAGACTGTAATTGAGACTGGGTGTGGGGAGATTGAGACTGGGTGTGGTGTTGCATGCCTGTAATCTCAGCTCTTGGAAGGCTAAAAAACAGGAAGGATCACTACAAGACAATTCTGTGTAGTGAGACCCTGTAGGCCCTGTAGACCCTGTCTTAACCCAGAATGGAACACAAGCTATGTTAAGAACTACTCAAAACTCTAAATCAGATTTCAAAAGTGGGACAAAAAATAATTCCAAATGTTTTATCCTCTTTCACACCAAAGACTCTAAAAGCACTTCAGCCACACATTATAATGACCTCTTAATCACTATCCTCTATACCAGTGATGGCAAACCTTTTAGCACTTTTACCATAAATTCATCACACTTGTCCTTCTGTGTTAAGTGCCACACACTAACCAATTCTACTAACAGAGCTCCTTCCTTGTCCTTCTAATCTGAGCAGTAATGTAACATTATGAGAATGTCAGGCCTTATGAACTGTGTCTGCCATGGGTTCTTTACTGAGTTTTACACCCCTAATGAAAGACTGTCTTATCCTAAAGAACTATGGTTTGTTATAAAAAACAAAAGTAAAACAACAACAAGAAAAAAAGCCTCCTTGTCCAAGCAAGAACTGGCAGAATCAAGTCTTGGTTCATCTGAATCATACAACCTTGCCATATCTGTTTTCTTGTGATATGAAGACCCTACATTCAGCCCTCTCCATTAAGAGTAATTGTGTGAATAAATCAGCATGTATTTACATGGTAACAACTTACATGGTAACCATTATGAGCTGGGTATTGGGAAAGGTAATTTATTCACTAATCTCCCTCACTCACAGCAACAGCTTACCATATGCAAGCCTTGAGTTAAGCACATTCTGATAAGGCATATAATATCTTATCTGAAAGCCTTGTTGCCAGATATGGTCCCAATTAAAAAATGTCCAGATTTTTAGACAAGCAGTATTTTACATACACTATATATTGTGCAATAGTGGCTCTACCCAACATTGCAATTGGGACAGCAATAATAAAAATTAGTTGAAATGTTTTGTATTTGGCATCCCATTTACTTTTACCCCCATTCTTCACTCACCATTCTCATCTTTCTTTTTTTTCTTTTTTGTCTTTTGAGACAGGGTCTCACTATGAGGTTCAGGCTGGCCTTAAGCTCACTTTGTAGCGCAGGCTGGTCTCAACTCACAACAATCCTCCTGCCTCAGCCTCCCAAGCACTGGAATTACAGGCATGCACTAACATGCCCACTCTCAATCTCCATCTCAGCATGCCCCAGAGGCAGGGCTAGCACAGCAGGCTGGGATGGAACTCCTGACCCCCTCCCCCACATCTGCCTAAAAAGGTGCTTTGATCCACTGTGCTATCTGCCCAGCTCAATCTTTCCAAATCTTGACAAAGTAGGCCCACTATCTCATCTCTTTGAGGTCTCAGATCAAACACAGCTTTCATTGAGAGGATGTATTCAGATTCTCCAAAGAGAAATAATCAATAGTATTGTCCACATAGATATACAAAGAAAGACTTATTAAGGGAACTGGCTAAAACACAATGACAGCAGAAGAAACCCACAACAGACTGTCCACAAGCTAAAGATCTAGGGATGCTGTTAAGTGTGGCTCAGTCCATGTTGGGTGACCTCAAAACCAGGAAAGCCTATGGTATAACTTCCAGGTTTAGGGAGACCAAAAGCCTGAGAATGTGAGAGGCCATGATGTAAGTCTTAAAGCCCATGTCCAAAGGCCAGCAAGGCAGTATCAAAAGCCTTTCCCATGACCGGGAGTGGTGGCACATGCCTGTAATCCCAGCTGAGGCAGTAGGATTGTTGTGAGTTTGAGACCAGCCAAAGCTACAAAGGGACCCAGCCTGAACTGCATAGTGAAACCCTGTCTAAAAGGACAAAAAAAAGAAAAAGTCTCTCCCAGCTCTAAAATAAAAACAATTCACTTTCTACATTTTTTCTCTACAGACAATTGGATGGTACCCACCCACACTGAGGACAGATCTTCCCTATGTACTCCACTCAGATTCAAAAAGTAATCCATGTAAACCATTCATAGGACTGAGCAAAATAATTTTATTACCAGGTTTTGTAGATATTCCTTAACCCAGTCAAGTTGCATCTAAAAATAACCATCATAAAGCCCTTTCTCTATATTTGCCTAAAGTAGTTCTTCCTAGTTTGCTGTTTCATATTCCCCTACTTGTTCCTACTACAATCTCTAAGGGTCTTTTTCATTTGTTTACAGGCTTATGGACCGATAGCCTCCAGTAGAACACAAGTGACAGTCCACAAGTGGGAAGATCACAATTAGAATTTTTATCACTATGCCTAATACAGGGCCTTGACACACAGAAAGCACTCAACAGATTTTTATAAAATAAAGAAGCAGGGCCAGGGAGATGGCTTAGTAGAATAAGTGCTTCCCTGGCAAGCACAAGGGTCTGAGTTCAATCCCCAGTTCCACCAAATAAATAAATAAATAAATAAATAAATAAATAAATAAATAAGCAAATGAATGAATAATGTTTAAACACTTGAGGCTGGGGTTATAGCTCAGTGGTCTAAGAACCCGCCTGGCAAGCACAAAGTCCCAAGTCCGATCCCCAGTACTGCATGTCATGCCAGCACTATGTGCTGTGCTCACCAGCAAAACCAAGTGTGGTGGTACATGCTTGTAATCCCAGCACTGGGGAGGCTGAGACAGGAGGATCACTATAAGTCTGAGCTGCATAGTGATACCCTGTACCAAAAATATAAATTAAATATATAAGAATATTTAAATATTTGATTGCTATGAATATCTCTAGTTTGAAAAAACAATGAGCTTTTTTTCCAATTTTGAGATGTTTTCTCTAGGACTTTTCAATTTTCTACACCCTTACCTCATTTTCTGAACTCTGCTGACTACTATCAAGTGTTTGTGTTATATTAATTTATTTTTTTACTCTTTTATTTATGTATTTGGTACAGGGTCTCATTATGCAGTTCAGACTCATAGTGATCCTCCTGTCTCAGCCTCCACAGCACTAGGATTACACGCATGTGCCACCATGCCTGATCTCAGTGGCTAGCTTGGCATGGGGCCAGCACAGCATTCGGTACCAGGGATTGAACCCAGGTCCTTGAGCTTACCAGGCAGGTGACTTAGATTGCCAAGCTATCCATCTGGTCTGTTGTATTGTTTCATAAAAATAAAAGTAGAACTCTGCCAACACATTTAGTAAGCAAAAATAGTGAGAAAGTTTTTACAGTATAGTAGACTTCAAAAAAATAAAATTGAAAATTGGTCTCATTTCATTAATGCAAGTCAAATTATATGATGAAATGTAATTTAAAATGTGTAGAAATGAGAAAGATAACCCAATAGCAAATTTTAATTACATTTAGTGACATCAAAAATGACCAGGCTTGGGTGCTTGCTAAATAGCTCAGCGAATTAAAGTGCCTGCAAGCAGGCTCAGTGAATGGGAGTTCGATCCCTGGGACAGCATGGCCCCACCCTGGGAAATGCTGAGATGAGAATTGAGACTGGGCATGGTGGCATCTGCACCTGTAATCTCTCCTCTTGGGAGGCTGTAAACAGGCAGATCACTATGAGTCCAATCTAGTAGTGTGACCCTGAACACCCTGTATACCCTGTCCTAAAATACAAAAAAAAAAAAAAAAAAAAAAAAAAAACCCAGTCTTAAAACCTATAGAAGTACCAGGAGAGCTACAAAATACATTTGATGATTCAAAGCAAAATGTTTAAAACTAACTTGCATCCACTTTGGTTTATCTTCCAGTCAAAGTTTACTATACAATCACACTACTGGTACTCAGTATTTTTTGCTTTGTTCTTTTTCTGGGGGAAGCAGAGTCTCACTATACAGTTCAGGCTGGCCTTGAACTCACTTATGTATCCCAGGTTGGTCTCGAACTCACAGCAATCCTCCAGTCTTAGCCTCTTCCGTGCTGGGATTACAGATATATGCCACCATGACCAGCCTATTAGGATTATTTACACTAAATTTGGATTAAACTCAATTTGCTAAATTTAGGCTTAGTAATAATAATCACAAAAGGAAAACTTAGGAACAAAATACTATACACTCTTTAACTAGAAAAAAAATGAGTTGCCAGAAATATTACACATAGAATAATGGATCATTTATAATTGGTATCCTTTCCTTATAGGATCAAACCTTAAACCCTGCACCTGCCTAAGCAAGTGCTTAGTTAGCTGATCTATCTTGCCTGTTCTCCACATTCCACTTTTAATAAAAATAAAATAAACTCAAGATTTCACCAAATAAGGGCTGGCCAGATAGCTCAGTGAATTAAAGCTCCTGCTTTGGGACAGGCTGGGATGGGGTTCAATCCCTAGCCTGGTGTGCCAGCCCCAGCCCCGGGCGTGCTAAAACTTTTGGCTACTGAGACTGGGCCTGGTGGCGCACGCCTGTAACCCCAGTGCTTGGGAGGCTGAAAAACAGGAAGGATCACTATGAATCCGTTCTGTACAGTGAGACCCTGTAGATGCTGTACTAAATATATAAATAAAGATTTCATCAAATGAATTGGAAAAACAATGCACCAGTAAAAAGTTACTAAATGGAAAGTAGCCTTGTCCAAAGTACTTTATTTATTTTTTATTTGTTGCTATCTTTTTAATTTTTTTCAAACCCTTGTGTGGAGAGCTGACTTTCAATAGATCACAGTGAGGGACCTGCTTTGCTACTTATGAAACCCCGACCCAGATGCAGGTCATCTATGAATGGTTTAGAGCCAGGTTCCCCACAAACATGTGTTCTGTGAAGGGTGAGAAGGCAGACCCCTTTCTGGCCACACCCCGTTGCCCAAGAGGACGGGCTCGCTGCACAGTACCCAGGTCCAAACACGCGACATGACAAGGGCCCACTGGCAGGGATGAGCAAGAGACCCTATCTGTGGCCCAAAGTACTTTCTAAGAACATCAGGAGTCACACCACACAGGTCAAAGTGTTCTTATATAAATAACAGATAAGAACTCTGAGTCCTTGTGCTTTCCAGGCAGGCACTTGGACCACCAAGCTATCTTCCCAACCCTTAAATTGCTTCTTATTTTATTTTATTTTTAGTTTTTTGTCTTTTTGAGACAGGGTCTCACTATGCAGTTCAGGCTGGCCTTAAACTCACTTTGTAGCTCAGGCTAGTCTCAAACTCACAACAATCCTCCTGCCTCAGCCTCCTGAGTGCTGGGATTACAGGCCTGCGTCACCACACCCAGCTCAAATTTTTTTTTAAAGGGCTGAGGATTTGGCTTACTGCAAGACCCTGGGTTCAATTACCCAGTGCCATTCAAATGCTTCACTTGTTATTGCAGCATAAACTATTCTTACTCAGTGCCAAAAGAAGTGGTACCAAGACAGTGAAATTTAGCCACTATCTTCACGCACAAACTTTGTTTCTTCTGACAGTGCTGCCAAACAGTGTATTGTGTGCCAATGGCAACACTTTGCCACACACTGTGCAAAGAAACCTATTATTTAAGCCTAAGGATATTAATAAGAACTTGTAGTTAAGAGAGATAATATTTTTAGATATAAAATGATGTCATAGTTGCTTCATTCATTTTTTTCAACTTTCAAATCTGAGCACTAGATATAGACTGTTTCCCAAAACACAGCTGGGTATGTCAGCATGTGCTTGTTCACTGGTATTTGCCTCCCCTTTGGCTTCTCTGCTCAATTTTCTTCACAGTAATTACAGCATGAAAGTTAGTAAATGAACCTCAGGCAAGGAACTAACAGGGCAAGTGTATAGGGAGAAAGTGGTACGGCTAAAGTAGTTTGTTTTAAAGAACTATGAGGTTTTAAAATGCTGCTTCTGGACAGTATAGATACATAGGAGATATAACTGTAAGAAAAAGGTGGCTTCTTCGGGGTGGGGAAGCAGGAACCTTCACAACAGAGGCAGATTTTCAATCCAGAGTCTTTCAGTTCCCATTCAATGTGCTACTTAGTGACCCTAACCTGAGGGCCATTTACCAAATCACTAATGCTTTCTTTTATTTTTATTTTTGGTACCAGTAATCGAATGCATGACCTCGTGCTTCTCAGGCAGGCAGGCTCTGTGTCACTGAGCTACAACCCTGGTATCACTAACGTCTTTTGAACAACATAAAACCGTGAGTATCCCAATTTACAGGTGGATAAATGGACCCAAGCATCATAAATCCCACCATTCCTCCCTCTGTGAGGCCTGCAGCAGTCAGGGAGGTTTAGGGCCATGTACACTATTACATACAAACATAAGAACATGCATATTAAGTGACTATGGTTCTTGAACTAAGTTATATAAGTCTGAAAAGAAATTGGAAAGTTGTTTTTAAAATATATTTAGTAAAGGATATATAATAAAGAAATTATTCCATCACTTTTAGCAAATGGTAGGCTACATTGTGAGCTCCCAAGAAAATCAATCATTAGTCAAGTGTCATAGAGGAAGAAGAGGAGGAGGATGCTGGAAGAGGAAAGAAAAAAGAATGGGTGAGCGAAAGAGTGGGATAGGAAAGGAAAAGAAAGGAAAGGGAAGGGAAGGGAAGGGAAGGGAAAGGAAGGGAAGAGAAGGAAAAGAAAGGAAAGGAAAGGAAAGGAAAGGAAAGGAAAGGAAAGGAAAGGAAAGGAAAGGAAAGGAAGCCATCCAGCCCAGACATTCAGACCTGAAGACATTTGGAACTAACTTAAAAGCTTCCCAGAAAAAGAGTATGTTTCTGACTTAGGAGCTAACAGCTTCCAAGTTAGAAGACTCTGAGGGGAGGGAGGGATTAGGAGGTACATTGCAAAAACGGCTAGGTAGCAGGAGACACCAGGGCCGAAGTGGACAGAAGGACCCTAGACTAATCGGACAGCGTCAGCAAAGACCAGAGAAGCTCTAGAGAGGATGACAAAGAAACACGGAGAAACTGGTTCTGGAGTCCGAGAAAAACTCAGGCGTCTGACATAGCCAAGGGGACTTAGAGACCGGAGAGATGCAAAGGTACAGGACATAAGGTCGCGCACCAACACATGGGAGGAAAGGGACAGCTGCGAGGAGCGAAGCTGGTTCCCTGCCCCTCTGTCCCCGTGCACATTGCAACTCCAGGCAGAGCCGCGGCCGCGCACGGCTGGGTCCCGGAGGCGGAGAAGTGGCTGATGGAGCCCCCGTGACTTTAGGAGCCCTCCTTACCTCGTGTGCTGTCCCGGCGCCCAGTCGCTCCTTCGCGGGTTGCTGCGCTCCGAGGGCCGAAGCGGGAGTCGCGCGGCGCAGCCGGGGCTCCCTCCAGTCCTTAGGCACCCACACCTCCGCACACTCCGCTAGCTCTGGCCACTTCGCCCTGTCCTCCTGCAGGCAGAGAGCACGGACCCTAACCCGAAAGCCACTCCGGCTATTCTCAGGAGTGGCTGCACAGGTTTCCCGAGAACGGGAGCTGAGCTGCTGAAGCCCCAGCGGCAGGAGCCTCCGCCTGACCTCAAGGGGGTGGGGGCAGCTGAGGAGGGGAGGGGACGGGAGGGGTGGGGAGAGTGGTGGGAGGGAGCGAGCGGGCGGAGGAAACATGGCGGCGGGGGGTGGCCCCGGCAGCGCCTGCGCGGGAGGCCTGGAGCGCGGGGGCTAGGACTGTGCAGGGGGTCCGAGCCGAACACCCCCACGCGCCCTTGAACCGCAAGGCTGTGCCCCAAAGTAGGCTGACCGCCAATTGACCCTCACACCCCTGAAACCCCGACGCTGGGCAATGAGCACACACATCTTCTGCCCAGAAGGCAGAAGTGAAAACTGTCAAGTACCCAGGGAGGACAGTGCAGCAGTCCCAAGTGAGCCACTCTGAAGAGGTCACTCGTGCATCTTGGCAGATGCGACTACCTCGGCCTCCTCATGGTGATAGCGGGGCCCGGGCAAACGGCTACTCTGGGAGCCTACACCCCAGTGGGGTCAGCACTTCAAAATAAACCCGTTTCACACACAAAAAGTGTTCATCACTTTTCTAGTCTGCTACCTGCTTCATTTTTCCTTTTCCCTGCTGGAGTAGAGAGTACTAAGAAAGGAAGAACTACAAATGCAGTACTTTAACATTTTACTGAGACTCTACTATTAGACAAGCACTGAGCTACGGATAGTCCCAGCTACCCTAAGAAGTGCATACTGCTGTTATCTCCATGTTACAAGTGACAAAACTGAGAATGAAAGATTAAGAAAGTCGACAAGTTTACAAAATAGTTGGAAAAACGGGACCCAGGATCCCAAGCAGTGTGATTCTGGTGCCCTGCTCTTAATCTCTGTGCTGTACCGCTTCCAAATTCTGGCGGGACTGCTCTGCTAAATCAGAATCTTCCTTTCCTTGCTAGTCTGTGAGCATAGCCCCCAACCAAAACCCCAGTCAAGCCAGTTTTTCCCCTTGTCTCTCATTCTTTGCGTTTTTGACAGTTACAGCCTCAGGCTACCTTCTTACACCTCCTCCATCACTCCTGGAAAAACACTGAGTTTCCTTTGAGTAACCAATTTAAGAGGGTTAGGTGGGTTCTTTTTTAAGGGAATTTTGCGGTGAGAGTGGGAACTCTAGCTCTATGTATTTCCTAGAACTTTCCCCTTTACCTTCCAGTAAATTGATCTGCGATCTCATCACTGCTATCTTGCTATTTCAACCTCTAGACACCGAAATTCTGTACTGTGGAAGATTTTAGGTAAGTCTGAGATAGCTGCCTACTCAAAAACTTGCTAGACAGCAGAATACCCATCTTTGACAACACTAAACAAAAAAAGGGGATATAAAGGAAGAACCATTCTGTGTTTGTATAAACAGTACAGTTAGGATAAACAAGCAGTACTTTTGTGTAAATCTATGAGAAGAAAGATTTGCACTAAGAGTGTTTGGACAGTATATCCTGTCTGCTTCTTGTACAAGGAAGATAACATTGTAAAAAGTACTAATTATTGAAACTGTACTATAATTCAGCTTTAAAAAAAATAGGTATACAGCTACATTCTGTTAATTCATTAATTAGAGGCATCTGCTCTGATAGTATTTGTAGATAGAGTATCATGCATGCACCTTGTACAACAAAAAGACACTATGAAAACAATGTGCAGTGTATTAATTGTTGAATCTGTCCTGATAATTTTTTTTTTGCCGAACCGGGGATTGAACTCAGGTGCTGGAGCTTCCCAGGGAAGTGCTTATTCCACTGAGCCATCTCCCCGGCCCTCTGTCCTGATAATTTGGTTTGAAACTGTCTCATTGCTATTTGTTCTTCAATAAATTAATTTTTTTAAACCCTACAAATAATTTTTAAAAAATACTTGCTAGAGGGGGACAATCTGCTTGGCTGCTCTCCCGTCCCTCTCTCAGACAGGAGCTTTCTTTCCCTCAATAAATATATTCTGCTCATTAAAAAAAAAAAAAAACAACCAACTTGCTAGAACTGAAACTAGCACCACATTTTCAGGCTTTATCAAACTGGTGAAAAAGATAAGCTCCAAATACACACTAAATTTGCTTTATTATACCTTCCACCCCACCTTGCCACCTGAGAACTGAACCCAGGGCCTTCATTGGATTCCCAGCCCTCTATTTTGTTTATTTATTTATTTAGGCAGAATCGGGGATTGAACTGGAGCTCTTGTCCTTATCAGGGAAGCACTTACTCCACTGAGCAATCTCCCTGGCCCCTATTTATTTTTTTATCTTGAGACAGGATATCACTTAGTCATTAAGTTGCTCAGGTTAGACAAGAACTCACTACCCTCTTGCTTCAGCTTCCTGGGGTGCTGAGATTATACCCTTACACCACCATGCCTGGCTGCATGAGTATGTTTTACCCATGGTTGGGAACCTAATTTGCCTTTGCAAACACTCCGGTGCTTATTCAGTAAGTGTTGAATATGGGGAGATGGCTCAGTGGAGTAAGTGCTTCCCTGGCAAGCACAATGGCCTGAGTTCAATCCCCAGTTCTACAAATAAATAAATAAATAAAAGTAAGTGTCTCAAGGCCTATTAGGAAAAAAGCACCAATTGCAGAAGTTTACACACTTACCAAGAAGTGTTTAAAGCAATCAAAACTCTGGCACATAGGTTAAAATAAACACAAACTGAATTGAAGTATGTCCAACTCAGGGCTTCAGCCCTTCTATGAACAGGTTTAAATGAAGTTATTTTAAAATAAATTTCTTTAATAGAAATTACAGGAAAATGTGTGTGGCCCTCACAGTCTTTTCTCATAGAAGTCTGCTAGAGTTCACAGCAAGAAGTGTTGGTTGGGGGATGTTATGGTTTGTGTCTAGTTGTCTCCCCAAAGCCTCATTGTAGTCATGGGGTGGGGACTTCTAGAGTTTGTGATTAATTCATGATCCACTGGAATTATGTGTAACCCAAGGCTGGGATTATGGGTTTTAGTACTGCTGGGATTATGGGTGTGAGTACTTCCCCCAGCCTGGGGCAGAGAGCCTGAATGTAATATAAGAGACAGAGAGACAGACTTTCTTTAGCAATTTCTCATTGTTGCATTGCTGTGTTCCACCACCATGAACTGCTGCTCTCTGCCCTGTGCCCCTCTGCCTTGGAGCCAGCTGAATATGGACTGAAACCACCAGTAACTGTGAGCTAAATAAACCTTTCCTTCCTTCATTTTGGGTGTTGGGTATTTGTCCCAGCAACGAGAGAAGAGTAAGACGGGGATAATTATAAAAATTCCACTTGTCAAAAGTGGGCACTCCATTGACATTCAACTACCTTAGGTTCTTGAACTCGACACCACAATCCAACACAGTCCAGCATTCTGCAACCATAGGGAGTTATTCAAAGAAATTGTCGACCATATCCATTTACAGCTCAGCTTAATATGGGCTCACGATGTATACTTCATTTTTATACATTTATGCTTTTCTGCTGGATGG